>VOQJ01018108.1:20491-36276 GCA_015052665.1 Apistogramma diplotaenia | reverse complement strand
ATTATTTTCCAGATCTACAGACCTACAGTGAAGAAAAAGGCAATGCTTTAGAGAAAGACTGACTAATGATCTAGACTATATATATATATATATATATATATATATATATATATATATATCTCAATTCATATGTGATGCACTTATCATATGTGATGTACTTAACAGGCTAACAAACCTAAGCTAACTCAACAACCTAATATTAGTTTCCTAATACATGCCCTATTTAAAGTATCTAACGAAGCTAATATCAATATGTAACCAATTTAAAGGGAGCTAACATAATATTAACATAATATTATTCAATTAATAGCTAACCCATTTAAAGCTAGCTAACTCAAAAATCTGATCTAGCTAATATCAGCTTTCTAATATGTGACCTGTTTAGTGTAAGCTAACAGAGCTAATTTAGAACTAATGTTAACCTACTAATATTTCACCCAACTGCAGTGACCTGACAAAGCTAATATTGGCTCCCTATAACCTGTGAACCAAGTGAACAAACAAAGCTAATGTTAGATTGCTAATATACAACTCACTGAGAAGGACCCAACAATGCTAATGTTAACTTGCTAATATGCTATCTGCTTAAAGTGAGCTAACTTTACAACCTGACAAATCTAATGTTAGCTTTGTTATGATACTCATTTAGAGTAGGCCTATACTAACTCAACCACTGACAGCTGTCACATGCTAATATCTATAAGGCCCATTTATATTAGCGACAGCTGTCACATGCTAACCCAGCGCAGTGGCAGATGTCACATGCTAATATCTATAAGGCCCATTTATAGAGAGCAGGGACTGTGAATAGACGTGGAGCTCTGGTTTGCTGAGTTCATTCACCACAGATTTCTGAAACCACATTTGAGAGCACAGGATGAGAAATACCACAAACTCAATTCTAGCAACCTGTTAATCACAAAATAGACGTCTTCTGAAGAACACCCTGTTATTCTCCCGTTGGACTCTAATAGGGACCATAAAATAAACATCACACTGAATAAGACTTGAATTCCATAAAGGAAAAAGGGTGAGTCAAAGCTAAAGAGCCTGAGGGTTGGTTTCCCATAGATTTCAATACAATGGTTTTGAAACCAGAGGAGTCACACCCTGCTGGCCATCAGAAACAATGCAGGTCCTTTAAGGTCTACGGTTCCATGCCCCAGCGGTGCCCCTTTATAATGGGTCCTTCACTACCCTACTTCGGGGTTCAAACTTCCTGGAATTATTCAAATAATTTAATTTGGCAGTCAAACTGTCACATTTGAAAGGGCTGGCGGACTGCCGCCTACTGAAGGCACCCGAGGCGCTGATAACCGATGAAGTGAGTGTAATTTAAAGAAGGACAGGCGGTAAATGTTTACTCCATTGCACAACAAGGAAATAAGCTGCCACATTAGTTCTGCGGGTAATTACACGAAAGCCCAGGATCAGGTGAGAGCGCAAACATCCAAAACGTTGGATGAAGTCTGGCAGCTGCAAATAAGTAACCGACAATCTCACGGAGAAGACGGGAAAATGCGCGAGACCAAACTTTATACCTGGATTACAGGTAACCAGCTCGCACAGCTTCATGAAGCCACCCTCTTCTTGCTGAAAAGGCGCAGCAAGCGCTGCGTAACGCACAACATGGATGGGCTGTGGCGCAGCTGGAGCGCTTCACTTAGGCTTCACTGCAGGTGGTTAAAACCCACTGACAGACTGAAAATCGGGCGGTGTGTTTATCATTAAGCGCTCATTCCCACGGAACACGGGAGGCGGGTAAAGCAAAGCAGACCCAAGTACCAAAGTGCAGTGGTCGGGGCAGGCAGACGAAGGCGCTGCGATACCGATAACAACACAAAGGAAGTGCGATAGAAAAACAAGTGGAAGATAAATGCGCTCACACAGGAACTTCGTTATGCATCTGCAAAAGTCCAGACTGATGAAATGCTTCGTTTTGCACACAAAATAAAGTCACCGCCGTGCATTCCTTGTTGCGCGAATCACCGAGCTCGATGCGCACGCAAAAGTGAGCAGACAAAGCCAAACAACGGGGATGCTGCTCCTACCTTTGCACGGCAAAACAAAGAAATCCTCCGCCTCGAAATAACTTGTTTCTTCCGTGTTTCGCACCTCTTAAACTCGACTCCGCTCGAAAATCACCATTTTAGGAGATAAGAGGAAGAGAATCACGGCGCTTACCTTCTGTTAGTTCCTCTGCCTGTCTGCTGCTGTACGGCGGTGACTGTCTGCTCTCCTCCGCTCCTCTCCACATTAAACGAGGCACCAGCAGCAGCAGCAGAAGAGCTAAGAGCTGGTTGCGAAATTGTTGGTGCGCGCTTCGGCTTGTTTAGTGGGCGGCGTGGCTCTCCAATGTTTTCATCCCGTGTTTCCAGCCAGCCCTCCCACTCCTTGCACTCGCGCTGTACTCGCCGAGCCTCCTCCTCGGAGCGGACACGCCCTCCCGCTGTCAGCGAGACACAATAATGTGTAGAAATGAACACATCACAGGCTGCAGGTATCAGAGCGAAGCGGGCTGCGCTGTCATGTGACGTGACGAGAGTCCTGCTGCACCGCTGCGCTCCTTCGGTGGCTCTGCAAAAAGCATGTACAGTTTTAAAGTGGAAACAGATGCCCGGGGGGGGGGGCAGTCTGTCATTGTTGACAAGTGCCATTCAGAAACACTGGGCCATGTCTGCGACCCCCTCTGAGCCCCTTTCATATCTTATAATGGCAAAACCGCACTGTGTGGCCCAGTTTCACCTCTGGTCTCCCATCCAAGTCCTGCCTGCTTGTAGCCCCCTTTCAGTCCCAGCTGCCCCTGATTACCCCAGTTCCCTTAACTATTGTTAAAATACTCCTCTGGTTGTCCTAGTTTTCAAGTGGCCCCCACTGAACATCTTAAGTGCCCACCCAGTGTGGCCCACTCAAGCATTTTCAGTCAATCTTGAAGGCTGTTCTCACTTGCATGGCACTTCCATGTGTGCCTCCGGTGGGCGGCCGCCTCCACCATGTGGGAGGCTCAGTGGGTTGTTGTCGCACCATTTAAAGGCTGTTGTGAATTGGCTTTAGCCGGTGAGCCACAACAATGAAGCCACTGCCAGCTTCAGTGGCAAACGCTGATTGTCTCACCAATGCAGTGTTCTGGCGGGAAGCTAAGCAGCTAACACCCACCTGAACACTCTTACAGACGAGACTTCATGGAAGAAGCACTCTCCAACGGCAGCAGCCTCCCCCAGCAGAGCAGCGCACTCCCCCGATCAGAACCCCGAGGCTTCCTGTTTCTGCTTCATGGCCTTTCTAGTGAGACACTTTAGTTCTGTGGTCCTGGGTTTTGGCTACAGTATCAGTTCTATACCCTCAGTGTTTCCCTGCTTCACCAGGGTCATCCAGCGCTCAGATCTAAAGAATAGAATAGAATCAAATCCACATCCTGGCCTATGAAGAGGCAAAGGAGCAAATATCCATCCAAATGGAAGTGATGAGGCCTTTCAGCAGAATGGGATTAGGAGTGAGTGAGGTCCCATCAGTCCTCAGATCCAGTTATTCCTTTTGCACACACAAACAGATCGATGTTTGACCTCGAAGCTTCTCTGCTCGGCCTGCTGTTTACTGTTATTAAAGCAGAGCAACTTGTGTCCTGTAGCAACACTTCGACCACAATCTGTTACATTTAAAGCCTTTAAAAGGATATTTTTCCAGCACGTTGCTGCTCGCTGAAACTTCCCTTATTTCAGCTGATTGCTTTGATCTGGCTGAGGAACAAACATGCAGTGAAACCTTTTGAATCACAACACAAGGCAGATGCAGTGTGTGAGCAGACAGCTGAGGTAGATGCAGGGAAGTCTCTCAGTTAATTATTAAAGGGAACCCTTAAGGATGCATTTAAGAAGAAGCTAAATATACGGTATATGTGACTGTGTGCCCTTGAGTTTCTTTGAAGCCACCTGCTGCAGACCTAAGCCTCGGTCCCTCTGGAGTTCAGTGACTGTATTGCTGCAGCCTTTAATACATTTGCTTTAATTATGGAGGATAAGGAGTTTGCATTTGTGATGCATCAAGACTCTGAAATGGCAACCTGCCCCTGGAGTCCGCAAACGTCTGACAGAGCTTCGGGCTCCAGGGGAGTTTGGGAACTCTCGTGCAAGATCGAGTTAATGGAAACAGATAGGACATCTGAAATGCTAATGCTGACTTTTTGGTGCCTAAATCAGGCTGCAGCTCCTGGGATTCGCATCGTTGAGCTTGTGATAGAGACCTGCACTAGTCATGGAAGACCAGAACCGAGCATCAGCTTGCAAACCTAAATGTTGTCCATTCTGCTTCACAGCTACAGACAAACTGCTGGGCAGAAACTAAAAAAATATGCTCCTGAGATCAACTTATAGAAGAGCATCCACGCAGAGCTTTTCTCTGCCCCGATTTCTTAGCCTTTGTTCCACAAAAATAACCACATATATAAGCAAATAATGCTACAAAGCTCTGTCCACCCACATGCAGCTAATTAAAGGAACTACATGCATGTCTCAGCCAGCTTGTCAGACCTGCCAGTCGTGAGTGCAGCGTGACGATGATCTGACCATCACCGGCTGGCACGGCCCCCCACCTCCACTGTGGGCTAAATAAACACCCAGGCAGGCAGGAGGCAACCTTCAGTCCTCATCTCCCCTGATCGATAGCCCTGCAGCAGCTGACCGCACACACGACGAATAGTTACAGGACGATTTTTTAAACCTGTGAACTTGGCTCAAAGAAGCGCTGCACATGAATAGTGCTGATAAAGTTGGACAGGAGTGTTGGGGGGAGGGGCCAAAGCACGGCATCGGGGTAAAAAGTGGAGAACCTCGGCGAGCGCAGGAGTCGCGTCACACAGTCGACACGTCATCACTTCATCATCACTTCAGAAGCAAAGAGAAAAGGTCTGTTTGAGGTTTCTGCACTCACACGAGACAACACATCAGCCTCAGTCTGCAGCCGTCGCCGCCGATCACTTGCAGGTTGCCATGACTGCTTGCACTTCTCTGCAAACACTCACCAACTACTTTCCAAGCAGTAGTGAAACTGAAGAGTGCAACACACACAGGACAGCATCTGTCTTCACAGTAACAGCTGTGCCTTTGGGCAGCAGTGAGGTAGAACTTTCACTTGGGACGAGAACCTCGTTTTTTATTTGTACTTCAACTTGATGTGTTGGTGAGCAACACAACCACAGGCAGGTTTTTGATGAGGCGCCATCTTTACGGCCGATTTCACCGTGCAGCCGCCAGCAGCCGCTCACCAACCAGTCAGCCTGGGCCTGTGTGACCGCGGCCTTACAGCCACCAGTCGCAGCTCGGTCTTTCAGGACTTCATCATTAGGAATGAAAAGTGATAAAAATAATCATGTGGATGAAATGTGTCGCTGCCTCGTGCTCTTTACTGCTCAGCTGGGAAAAAGCACTTTCCAAACTCGTCAGCAACACACACACACACACACACACACACACACACTCTGAGAGCTGCATCAGGAGAAACCCTGCGTTCGGCATCTTGCTCAAGGACACTTCAGCATGCAGACTAGAAGAGTAAGGAATCAATCCTCCAACCTTCCATGTGGCAGGCAGCCCACTCTGCTACCTGAGCCACACCTACAGGTGGATGTTGGGATCTGTTTCCTCATCAGGATGGTGTGAAAGGTTCAGTCCTGCTTTAGTTTTTTATTGTTTCCTGTTCATTTCTGTCACTTTTACTTACACTTTGTTCTTGGTTTGTGCACCTCCTTCTCTGCAGATACACCACCAGTTCTCCACCTCCCACTTGCCAGATTATCTTTGCACTCCTTCTCCAGCTTCTGTTTGTTGTTGCTTTGTTTGCTCACGGATTCCTTTACTATGAAGCAATCTCAGCACAGCCAGGATACCTTTTCCTTATCTGGCTTCACCGATCCTTCCGTCACCTGACCAATCAGAGACGCGGACATGTCCACTGGCAGCAGCTGATTTACAAAGACAGATAAAATGTGGAATTAGAAAAATGTGAAGAGCTTAAAGCCACAATGAGAGGGTGAACTGTATGAATGTGTGTCACAGCTCCAGCATTCAGGCGCAGCAGAATCTGACAGATTGTAATTATTGTTCCACTAAATGAATATTTAAATGGGTGCAGGGCAGGTTTAGGTGCTGTTCTCCCAGCTGCAGAGCCGCTGGTGTTTGACAGTGTGAGAGCAAGAATTGACATCAAAGCAGGATTCAAATGTAGGCTTAATAATAAGTATGAATAGTATGTAGCACTTTGAGAAACACAGTTACAAATTGCTTCTCAGTTTGATAAAACCCCACATTGTTAATAATATGCAAACACACATCAGAACGAGGGCCGTAAATATTGGGTTAAAGATTAAAGGACTAACCTGTAAAAAGGAGCCGTCCTCAGCCGAACTGCAGGGCTGAAGAAGCAGCTCCAAAGTTTAGGTCTCTTTGTTTGTTACTGTCCTGATCCTGGATCTGTGAGCCAGTCTGACTTTGTTCCTTTGAGCTTCTTCATTTGATCTTCAGGTTTTCTTCGTTTTTGTGTCCACGCTCTGCCTGCTGCACGGCCAGCTCGTGGCAAGTACTGATCCTCAGAGGGAAAGACTTTAGACCCTCCTCCTGATCACACACTGATGTCTGCGCCTCTCCTGGGAATGCTGACACTTCCAGTTTGGTCCTTGCTGATCTCAAGCAGGACCATCTCTGGGGCAGAGCTGTAGCACAGGTTACCGTGGCGATGTAACCCTATAAGTGAACCACCATCGTGACCCTGAAAACCCAGAGTTCACTTTCATTTGGAGCAATTATTTAATTAGTTAGTTAAGCTGGTGTATACACGTTTTTATTAATATTTTTATTTGACTGAAGTTAACAGCTCCTCCACTGATGTTTGCTGCTCTGTTCTTCGTTTTGTCCCAGAAACCTGTAAAGCTGCTGTTTATTCTGGCACATCTCCGCCTGAGCTGAAAACAAGCACCTTCCACCTGTTTCACCCAATTATTGGAGTCTCCTCGTTCCTGCAGCTGCAGCTCCTTTTTGTTTGTGATGGTTTTTGTCATATTCCACAAAAAAAAAAAAAACAACCTGCGACTTTGTGATTGCTCTCGATTTAGCGCCTTGGGCGAACAAAGCCTTTCTTCACAGACGATTTAATACGAGGCAGGTTTTAGAAAATGTCTCGTACTGCGGTGCTGACTTTAGAAAAGTCGAGGCAATTAAAATGTGGGCCACGTCTTAATATGTGGGTCACGAGGACAGGAGCTAAAAAACGCTGTGCAGTCCCACATAAGCTGACCGGGTGTCCCTCTCTGATCTGTTGGGAATCCTGCTGCACATGCATGGAAAAGGGCAATAAAGCCGCTGCAATCATCTCGTCTGGTGATGAATGTCGGACAGGATCAATTTAGGTATTTATGTCAATTATCTTCTACTGTGAGCATTTCTCCAGCCCTGCCAGTGTTGAAGTGCTGCAGCCTCACTGAGGCCCAAACATGCTGTCAGCAGATCCACCGCGTCTCCTTCAGGGTCACCTGCTGCAGCACGAGCACTTCTGTGCATGCTGCACGGCTCCTTTTATGAAAGCTGGTGAAACTTCTGCCTGAGACTGCCTGTGATTGTTCGCTGCTGATGGGAAAGCTGCTCCCCGACAAAGGCTGTCCCATCAGTGCAGGAGGAGAAAGCAGGCAGAGCTCAGTCTGTTTGTTCGGGGCAAACACACCTGCACTTCCTGTTTGCTCAGGTGCTGGTAGTGGTCAAATTATCATGCAGAAATATTCACCATTATTCTGTGTTGCTTGTTCCTCTTCTGCCTCACATCTTCATCATGGCTGCTACAGCAGTTCATTTGTGTTTAAGTTCATCTTCAAACCAATTCTGGCTGAAAATTGTCACCATGAGCAGCTGCACTGCTGCGGTTTGTCGTGGTTTTACCTGCTGCTGTCGCCCTGATCTGTAACTCGAGTCTGTTCGTCTGCCTCTCGAGCGTCTCCTGCTTCTCTTGTGCGTCTTTGTTTAAACTAAAGCACAAAAATGAGGTTGGTATCAGACACACACAAGCTAAACGTTTTAGTGTAACAGCAGGAGGCAGAAGTTTCATGCTTGTCGAGGCCTTTTCTACACTAAGGTTCATGCAGGCTGCCGACATTCTCACTAGCTACAGTTATGTGCACATAATAATAAATTGACACTACTAATATCCAGAGAAGTCAACCAGTCTTGAACTCCCAGACGTTGCCCTGTTTGATTACTTCCTGTTTTATTTTGGTAATTATTTTTGTCTTGTATTTAGTTTTACTTCCCTTGTATCGATTAGCTTGTACACGTGCACACGGTATGCAAACTCAGGGCCTTTCCCACCAAAACCAGCCGAAAGTCAAACAGTTTCATTTCTTACATTCTTTCCTAAATCTTATTGACTAGAAGAAAATAATTTATCTGTTTATTTTGTGTAAATTTTTACTTGTAGATGTCAAATTGTATCAGTTCAGAGGAATATTTGCAGACAGTAATATTAAGGCTGGAAAGTCCTGTTGTTGCTGATTGCATCATAGTTTCTGAGATTCTCACTCGGCATGTTGGGCCTGCTGAGCACTGCAGGAGCAGCCCACGAGTGGAACTCCTATTAAATTAATGTTGTTGCTACCAGAATTCGTGGGTTTTTGACATTTTTCAGCACTTTGTGTGTTTGTTTCAGTTTATCTGTTCAGTATGTGACTTTAGGGCAGTCCTGCCCTCCTGCCATGGGGGGGCCTCCGCTGTTATGTTGCTTCATCATTTATTCCTTTACTCTTCGTTAATACGTTAAATTATGTTGAGTTTTTCAGAGAAGGCACCTCCCACATGCCGTTGCATGATTGGATAAAGGTTGTCCACGGTACTCTGCAGCTGAGGCAGGTGTGTCACCTGGGTCTTAAAAACAGCACCTCCACATTCCAGCTGCTGCTGTCTCTGAGCGGGACGGCGGCTCGGGTGACAGGCGGCACGCTCGGGGGGAAAACCTCACCGCTCCTGTCGACTTTTACGCCACAAAGAATCAAACACCTGCTGCTCTTCAGGCTATAAATGGAGTAATTTAGGGACGCGTGGAGGCTGATGGTGTGCTTGTGAGAAATCGGAGATATCACAGCAGAGCGCGCGGCTGCTGTGCACGTCCCAAACACAAACCCCTCAAGCTCCCGATGTTTCCTGCAAGTAAATTAAGGTGAATCTGCTCCTAGAGGAATCAAACTCTTCAAAGGATGCAACATCCAAACAACAACAGCCACCCCCTCGCTGCTACACCCAGTCCTCCCTCTATTTTCCCTTATTAGCTGCACCATGTCTCCTCTGCTTCCTTGGGAGCTTCTAATTGCCTATTGTGCTTGCAGCTCAGCTGTCTCTGTGATGTGCAGTGACAAGCCACATCCTCAGAAAAGTAACTCCTGATCTTTGTCTCCCACACACATCTCCCCCTCCGCCTGCCGCGCGTCTCTTGTAATGTAAAGTACATGTCAAGTTGAAGTGTAATGCGTGTCGAGTGGAAAGTGAGCATGCATGCCTCGTTCCCAGGACAACCAGGTTTTCAGCTGCTCTCTTTGCTCGTCCAAAGAAGTTTGCTCGGAGCCACAAGCTGCGAGGCGCTCGGATGGAAAGGACGAAGGACGAGGGGACAGAAGCAGCCGTTCGGTCTCTCCAGAGACGGAGGCCAGCGTACAGTCATTAGTGCAGCAGCGCAGAAATGATTCACACACTGACCTGACTATAATATGTCACAGATCTCATTCTTAAAATCAAGGTAACGTTTCAATATTTTGGGGAATATGGATGTGGAACGAACAGCTGGATTTAATGTCAGTTTGTAATCAGAGGGAACAGGCCTCACCTGGCCATGGGACGGCTTCTCAGTCAACTGTCCGATTAATTTTGAGCCTCTAAAAATGGCTGTAAGCCGTTAATGCAGTACCTTTGAATGAAAGCTGGACGTGGCAGACTGACCAGACCGGTGGTTAGAGCAGACCCTGCTGATTGGGTACATGTGTAGATCTCTGGGCCTGACGGGTGCCTTTGTACCTGCAGGAGAAGACAGATTTCCTGCAGCTGTTCACTCACTCAGAAACCTCTAATATCAAGTTCTGCTGGTAGAGTCAAACAGCATGAAAGCCACTGTGGTCAGAGAAAGAGAGACGGGCCTGTGCAGCATCCACAAAGCCAGCAGACTGAGGTGAAGCTCATCCAGCTGAATGAGTGTAGTCAGTGAAGTTCTCCTATCAGAGGGATCTGCTCCCTGCCAACAACCGCAGGGCTTCCTTTGGCTGACAGGACCACGCGAGCCTGGCACCAGGTTCAGCCGCCCTGCTGAGGACATTTACATATTAAGCATTTGGCTGCTGCTGGTATCGAGAGTGATGTACAGTTAGCAGGGCCCGGGGGCCGAGGCTGACCTCGTGCGAACCGCTGGTGCTCCTTGTTTTATGATGCGAGCTGCAACAATGTTCATGTTATCAGGAGCAGCTTTGTCACAACTTCACACGCAGTCGCTAACTGAAGAAACAGCCTTGAAACAGACAGCTCATAATAACTGTACACAGTGCTACTCAGTTTGGATAAAAACATTATTACAGAGGGAAACATATCCCAACACACCTCCTTCCTCCTCCTTCCTTCCTCAGTCTGCAGCTGGAGCGTTTCCTGCTTTTCCTCTCCCACACCTGCGATTCATTGGCCAATCAGCTTGTGATGTTTAAGGACCAGCTGGCGCTGCTACTCGTCACCATCACGGCGGTAAACAGGCCTCCTTTGTTTCATCCAGTCTCACTTGTTTGTGTGCTACGTCCAGCTTCACTGACCTGCGTGTCTTCGAGGGGTTTACTGAGCACAGCCTGCTTAACTCTCCACCCAACCTCCCAGTTCCTCACTGGAATTCTGCCCTTCCCAATCAGCTGTTCAATCGTAATCGGAGCGTTACAGGATCGTAGCAGTCTCACCTTGACCGCTGTTAGCATCTCCTCTCTTCAGCGGGAACTCGAGTCGTGAACACTCCCTCACAAGCCTCTCTGATTAGTCATTCCACCCGCGCAGTGAACCTTTTCAAAGTGCTATCAGTTGTCTGAGTGTGCTCTTTGGGTTTGATTGCCAGATTGCAGCTAAATACGACAACTGCTTTTTGAACCAGGAGTGAGAGCTGCACATGAATAATCAAGGCAGGGTGAAACCAAAGTGTGCACTAATGCGTCTGACAGGAAAGGTTTGAGAGAAGTTACTGGGGTTGAATACACTGAGGCTTGAATAATTCTGCCTGTCAGGTGAGTAGGAGGAGTCCGAGAGTGAATGAGTCAGTTTTATGATGTGCTGATGAACCTGCAACACAGATGTGACACAAACCCTCTGGATGGTTTGCTGTGAAACTGTCAGACGACTGGTAGCTGTCGAGCATGGTGGTGGTAGCATCATGAAATGGATGTAATAATGAATTCAGCAGGACCCTCATCCCAAACTGGTTTTAGAGAGGATACAGCAGGCTGGTACTGAGCTCCAGGAACGGCCTTCCCAAAGCCTCAACTTCAACCCTGAAAAGTTCTGCTTCAAAGCCAGGAAGCATGAAGGAAGCTGTGCCAGGAAACCAGCCAATTTATAAACGAACTCTGTGCTTATTCAGCCAGAACCGCACCACAAACCTGTACATGGCTACCACAAGTGTGTGGTCGAGATGCAGCTTCCTACGGGACATTTAACCAAATAATTAGTGGGGGTGCACGTATATGGTCGAGGCTCTGTGTATGACGTTGACCCTGTGACCCTGAAAATCCTAAATAAACTCACAACTGTGCTTCCCACTGCTTCATTCACCTTCTGCTGCAGATCACAGCTGGATGTGAGGACAAAGAGTCTCCTCACGATAAATCATCTCTATGAGACGCTCCCCTAGATAATCTTTGTTATTAAAGTCTGCAATTGTTACTCCTTTTTTATACATTTCATAGTTAGGTGGTGCAACACTCTGTGCACACACAAACCTCCCAGCGAGCGCACACTCGGCCACACAATCAGGCTGCGATAAGACATCTGCTGACTCATCCCTCGACCGACCACCTCGCCTTTCGCTTCACACTCCATCTGGCCTTGCTCCCTTGGCCCTATTTTCCCCGAAGCATTTCCTTCCAAAAAAGACACACCGGGTGTGGGGTGGGGTGTTGATGAAAATTTACCGATACACCCCCACCACCACCTTCTGCTTCAGCTGCTATCATCCAATCAAATCCCCCCTTTCAATCTGAGCTCAATGAGGAGGAGATAGGAGTTAAGGTGACCTCGTTGTGAAAGCGGCTGCCGAGGCCGTATAATTGGATACTCTGACGCGAGATTGAGTTTATCCCAGGTAAAAAAAGAAAAAAGGGCCTCGCTGACCTGCTTTCCCGGAGTGTGTGCGCAGAGATGGATGTTTGTGAATGAGAGTAATCTCTTTACAGAGGATAAGATGGGCCGCTGCTCCTCGAGCCTCTGAAACAACGATCAGTTTAAGCTTGCTGGGAGGTAAAAATGTGCCGCAGGTTGACTTTAGTTATCTTTGCTGCAGAGGATGTGGCCATAGCTACGACTTTATCCAATAACTGATATCTTATCAGTAACTGGATGGATTACCATGAATTTTTCTGAGGACATTTGTGTCCCTCAGAGTGACTTTGATCATCCCTGACCTCACTGATCCTGGCTCTTAGCGGGGACAGATAAAAGGTGGGCGTAGCCACAGTTGGACTCGATTTTTGAGCCTCCGAGCAGCATCGACATGAGGTCAGGTTTCCAGGGAGGACGGCTTGTTATCGTGAGATAAATACAATTCCAAGCTGTGTGTTCTGCACTAAAAATATCATCTGATAATCATCCAGTATGTGGAGCTGTGAAAAAGCACGTTGATTTAAATGTTTCAGCTCATCAAATAACTTTTAATATTAGGCAACAATAACCAAAGGATCTTTAAACAATATTAACTCGTAATTTCCTTCATTAAGGGAGAAAAGCTTAAGGCTTCCTGAGCCAGTGTGAAGGGGAATCTGCCCCTGAACCTAGTAAGAGTTGTGCCGCCCTGTAACTGTGTAACTGTGAGTCTTTTGCAGGATTGTTAAACACACCCTCACTGCAGGCTTCGAGCTGAGCGGCCTGTTTGAGAACACATCGGGTTTACGTTCTGCCTCTCCAGAACCGTCGTGTTTGGGCTGACGTGAGCCGGTAAAAGCTGGACGGCCGGACATGCTCCTTCTGGATTCTCTTGTAGAGAACAGAATTCATGGTTTCATCAATTATGGAAACCAAAGGGAAGTAGGACACGGGGAATGGGAATTACCTTGTGCTTTCACTCTCTTCGATTACAGGGAATTATAGATGAAAACAACCTGTCTTTGTCAGGTTGCTCTGAGCATTTAAAACGACCCCTTTAATTGTGTCCTCGCAGATCCCAGAGCTGCTTTGGCCTCTCAGAGATCTGCTCTCTGATGCCGTTTAAACCAGCAGCCTGCAGAGGTTTGCTCTTTGAAGCCAAGCTGAGAGGAATTCTGGGGAATATTACAGCAGAGGTCTCATCAAACACACCCCAGTAAATCTACTGAGGTGCAAATTAGCACTGAGGACACTGGAAAATGAAGCTCCTTTCACATTAATATAATATATAGAGTTTGTGGTTTTTTCCCCAAGTTTGATGTTTATGAGTGCGCCGTGAAGCCTCACACAGACATTTACTGGAATCCTCTAAAAATGATGAAATAACACATTCTGACTTGTGCAGGAAGCAAAAAAAAAAAAAAAGTACAGGAAAGCAAAATATATTTGAGTCTTAGATTCTTCAAAGTCGACTCCTTTGCTTTGATAACAGCTTTGCAAACGCTTCGTTTTCTCAAACAGCTTCTTGAAGTCGTCACCTGGAGGAGTTTGCACAGCAGCTGATGGCTGCTTTTCCCTGCGCTGCACTTCCCAAGCCGTCATGCTGGAAGTGCAGCAGATAACTGACGAGAAAAAACAACTTCCAGGATCTTCTTCCACGACTGTGACAGTTTCTCTGAGTGTTTCTGGTTTTCGCTTGTGGGTGGAAAACCGGAGCTCTTTCCTGCAGTTTTGTTGGTTTAATAAGTTGTCCAGTTTAATTTAAATCCGGGATTTAAACCCAGGATTAAGAAGGAATGATGCCGTTTTGATCCTGATCGTGGAACACAGAAGCAGATCTTCATCCTCTTTAAGATTTTTGAGGAAAACTACATCCTGCTTTGTCCTGCTTTGGGAATTTGAGGCCTTTTCTGGTTTTGCTTGTTTAAATAATGTGTGTTTATATGGTTTCATGTGTATTTCCTCAGTTGCTTTGCTTTAATTCCTCCCTCAGTGTTCCTTCCTCTCTTGTATTCATGTGTCCCGGTTTTCTCACACGTGACTAAATATAACCCCATGTCATTCAAAAGCTCCAAGTTCTGGTGGTTTCATCTTTAAAAAAAGAGTGATAATGGGCTTTATCAAAAGAGAAATCATCAGCGTGAACGTGAGGTTCTTGCTGCACCGTCGGGTTCAGGATGGGTGACTGTGGAGGTCAAGCAGCCCTCACGGAGCGTTCTGGCTCACTGTTATACGGGAACGATTAAAAGGCTTCCGAACCCGACTGGAGCCGAGCAAAAACAGAGGGAAGGATAACGTTTGTGAGGATCTGCGGATTTCCTGAAGGCAGTTTCTGTGAACTCAGTTTGAGCCACCAACAAAGAAGAGGAGAAACTGCTTGTTTGTTCGCTCGTCGGCCAGCACGAGCGCTGCTTTCCAAGTGCGTGTTGGCGTCTGTGAGATTGGCAGAAGCATTTCGGACTTCCTGCACATTCACACGAAAAATACATTTCACACAGAGGGGAGAAGAAACAGGAGGAGGAAAGAACATCCTGCAGAATCACTGAAGGAGTTTGTGGAAAACAGGATGTTTGAGCTGCTTCTCACCAGCGACAGACCTTTGATCCTGCATCAGCTTGTGTCCTGTTTGGACTTTGGTGCCTGCCCCTCCTCACCAGTTAGGCTCAGGGGCTCAAAGCTGTCCCGATGGCGATGGATGGCTCGTGTACGTTTGTATTTGGTTGTGACTGACGGTTTTACCTCAGGATGAGTCTGCTGTCAGGTGTGTTGTGGTTTTTGGGCCACATCTGGTCCAAAAAACAGCAGCTGCAACCCACATGAAGCCTGCTCATGACCTTTTGCACAGCATCTGGCCCTCTCAGCATTTTCCAGCACTGCAACAGGGCTGAAAGTAGAAAGGATTAAGGCCGAATGTACCTGCTATCTGGGTCCTCTGTGATGCTTCGGCACACACTGACCAGGGCAGTCACATCTGACAAGATGACTGGACTCAACTGAAATCAAGGCTACATGATTTATTAACCAGAGGGACATGTGATGAGGAAAGGAGGCTGTCGGAGGGGGGAATTGAACCAGCCTGTTTCCTTTCTCCTCCAGAAGGGAAGGAGGATTCAAGAAGGTGAGTGTGATCCCAAAGGTGATCTCCAGATGCTAATGTAACAAAGCTGCAGGCAGGGAGACGAGAAGGGAAGCTGCACTGACGCCTGTAAATATGCAGCCAAATCCAGAGACCAGGAACAATGTAACAGTTTATTTACAGGAAGCTCAGGAGTGGGGACTTCTAAAGGTGAGAGAACAGGTAAACAGTTTCCTTACAGGAAGGAGAAAAGGCACGACGGGGCTGGCTGAGGTTCGATATCATTGATTGATTTGGCTTGCTTGTCTTCAGCAGACTGTGAAGGGGGGGGGGGGGGGGGCGGGGGGTGGTGGGGGGGGGGGGGAGGGGGG
>VOQJ01018108.1:0-13004 GCA_015052665.1 Apistogramma diplotaenia | reverse complement strand
CCATTAAACGCTCCTCTCCCTTCCTGTAAAGCCTCAATCGCTGTGGGGGGGGGGGGTTCGCTGCCACTGGCTGCTCCACAAGGTGCACTTTGTAAACACGGGTCATTTGTCAATGGAGGGACATTAAAGTGTAAAAGCCCCGGGTATTAAGACCGCAGAGCATTGGCTGATCTATCTGATGTCACCTCAGCGGTGGAGAAACGCTGAGCCTGCAGCGAAAGGGGGGCCGCGGCTCGCTCTCGGGGGCCGGGGCAGTTAACCAGTGGACATGCTGAACTGTGCAGCTTTGGGCACCTCATCACAGAAACGCAACATCCAGCAAGGCCACACTTCCTCGTCATTCATGCTGGCAGGCAGAGTTTCTCTTTTCAGAGCTGATGCTCTCTGCTGCTCCGGGGTCGCAGCTCCTCGAGCTGCGAGCAGCATGGGTGGGTGTGTGTGGGGGGGCAGGAACTCTTGACATTTACAAGAGCAGCCGAGCATCACCTGCATTTCAGTCTGACCTTCTCAATAAACACTTCATCGTCTAAAACAAGGAGTGGTTTTCTAATTTCCCTTCAGTTTCATACAGTGAGGACAGCGAACTCCTGCAGAGGAAAAGGAGCCTGATGCAGCCGCTGCTAAAAAGGGCGACTGGAAAGCAGAGCTAAGCAGCGTGCAGCGTGTGGTTAACGTGCTCCAGTGATGAAACGGCACCATTCAGAACCGCCACTTTGTGTCCTTCTAACATCACAGCTGGAGAAATGATGATATTCAGCATCAAAGTGACTTCACACTGAAATGAGCAACACCTCATCTCTTTATAATTCGCTTCCAAGCAACCAGTGAGTTCTGCAGGCTTTCTGAAGGTCTTTCAAAGGCTTTCTTTGGGCTTTGGCTGCTTTTCCAGTGCAGTACCTGACTTTGGTTTGTTGAGCCCCTGAACACTCACCTGTAGTTCATTCAAGCATGAAAAGGCACATAACCAAGGTCGAGGTCCAAGGTCACCAAGCAAATTCAAAAATTCTGAAAAATCCTTCTCTCATCATCGTCAGTGAATTATAATAATAATAATAATAATAATAATAATTATAATGGCAGATGACAGCACTGGGTGGCATCTATTGCAGTCTAGTCTTGGCACATAAAAATTGGGGGTGCTGAGTAATCCCTCAGGATCCACACTGCTCTCTGCACTCAGATTCAGTGTCTCTTCTCTTGGTTCTGTATCCCTCATATAGAAGCCACGCCCACCTGATGGTCAAACCTTCCGTGTATGAGGGGCGGCCAATCAGAAGGAAGAGAAGAAAGCTGGTTTTTCAGTCTTGAACTGTGACTCTTGCAAAGCTCTAGTGCGAGACTCCGAAGTTGGAGTAAAGTAGTGGAGAAGTGCTGATCTCAATTCATATTCATTCTGCTGAGCGTGAATAAACGGCCCCCAAAAATCAGGCCCCCCCCCCCCTAAAAAACAGTGAATCGTGCATCACTGTGGAGCTCCTGTGTAAATGCAGGCAGCGCTGCGTAACAGCAATAACAGTCAAGGTCATGTTTCATGTGGCTGCTGGCTGATCTACATTTCCTGCAGCTGCAGTTCGATGCTGCCAATAACGCGGCGCTACACGACCTTCACTGTTATTGCTTCAGTGAGTGCATACACCTCAGTGTGGGATGCCCCAGAGGAAATCAGATGCCCCCCTCACCCCCCCATCCCCAGCCCTGCCTGTGTTAGTGCCGCTGATAAACACGGGAGAAAGTGACCACAAGAGAACTGCATTTACTTGCCGTCACAACGCTGCAGAGTGGATGTTCAGCCTGCTGAAGTTTCCCATCAGGCGGAGAACTCCAGGACAGAGCTGCTTTTGTTGCTGCGTCAGGTGACCGCAGCACCGAGCTGCCAAAGAGCGTCGGTGTGGTCTGCTGAGTGAGTGATGCTGCCCTCCTGCACTCAGCCCAGAGTGGCCAGCCGTAGCCAGGCCCCTAATTGGGCGTCTGGATGACAGAAGGGATCCTTCAAAGGGGCATCCATCATGTCCTTCAGGAGCCGCAGAGACCAGACGGCAGCGTCAGGACACCAGTCGAGTGTTTCTCTTCATCCGAGGAAGGAGTGATGACCTGATGATGTACAAGTTTTACAGTCAGAGATCGTCGCAGGTGTACTGACGGCACAGCTGAGACGGTCACAGACAGCTGTCTCGTTTAAGCGTGCTGGAGAGAGATATCTGTTTGTATCTGAGGTGCTTTAGTAACATAATTAGCATCAGGAACAGGTTTAACTTATCTTGTACCGGCCTTTTATGGAGCCCCTGGTTGGTAAAGTCCCATTATGAAGCCTGAAGATGAGCAATAGCTCCATCGGGGTGAACCTGACTGCGAAACTGCTCACTGATTGGCTAACGACTCGTGACTCGTTAGCTGATGAGTAAACCCTGCAAAGTCCTCACAGAACGACCAACATTTATAAACTGGAATTAATGTTTCATTCAGTGAGTGGGCCCAAAGCCCCCCCAGGAATGAGACTCCTATGGGACTGGAAGCCTTTTTGCAGCCACAAGCATCTCCCCCTAATGGTCATTAGAAAGAACGCAGGTTTAATTCACTTTCATTAGCGTCAGTTTTAAGTCCTGAAAGCCAAATCCATCGTTTACACTTTGGTCTCCTTTCTTCTGATTGGCCCGATTCTAAAAGCCGGACGAGGGTCGCTGTTTGCAGCCTGTGAGCTGCGCTGCCTGTGCTCCGTGGCCCTGCTGTGTCTGCAGCAGATGCTTTTACATAGAAATCAGTGGCAGCTGGATATCGTCTCATTGCAGAAGCAGAAAATCGAGGCTCATCTTTTTACCTTCAGCAGAACTATTCCCTAATTTGAAGGTCTGGTCCAAAAACCTTGCAAATCCTTTAAGTCGCCCCTGGGTTAGTAAACATATAATACATATTCCAGCAAAAAATGAAAGGTTCTAAACAGCCAGGAATATGAATATCACGTTGCACATCTTTGAACACTTGAGACGTAATGACACACGCTTTGAGTCACAGCTTGGGTCATGTGACCGGGGACAGGGCAGGTCAACAACTCCCAGGACCACGCCCAAAGGGAGGAGCACCATCAGTTCTTTGACCTGAAGAACCTTTTTGGATGAGAAGTGAAACGTCTTCACAAACCCAAAACAAGTCCAGCTGCCTTCCTGTTCTGTGTGTTGGGCACATGCAGCCTGAAAGATGACTCAGCCACCGTCACGTCACCCACAGGTTTATGCAGCCCTGCTTTCTCAGTTGTTTCCCATAGACTTTAACACAGTCTGACTTCTTGGTGCGATCACAGTCGCTCCCTTTGTTAGAAAGAATTTGAGGCTAAACTACAGCCATCTTTTATTTATGGTCAGCCCTCCTGTTACTGTCAAGAACACTGCGACTAAGCCAGTGTTCCTCTCTAACACTAATAAAACTGAACCAGTCTGACTCAATATTAATGTTTAGGCTTTTTCACCTCTTAGCTTTAGAAATAAGGAACAGTTCTCTGCTGATAAATCCTAGCTGCTGAATACTGACAGTCTCCAGGCTGTGCTTCTGTTTACCGACGTATGAGTCGCTCACTGTGATGCTCTCCAGGTCTAATTTTATTTCTCCGTGAAAGGAGCAGGGAGCACTTGAGGAAACTCCTCAAAGTGATCTCGTGCTCTGATACCACTTAGTCACATCCGAGCCGCCGTCGGTTGATGATGAACATTTCAAAACACTTGAACCGTGTGACACGTTCTCCGCGGTTCTCCGGGAGAAACCGCCTCGACAGCTTGACAGAATCGCTCCAAACAGTTAAGGAGGCTGGATGGATGCTCTTAACCTCCCACAGCTTTCAGAGGCATGTGAAGCAGCTCTGCACACGGAGGCGCTGACATCAGAACAGACTGCTTGAACACACTCAGACTGCGGAGGGATGCACGCACACATGACGAAAGAAAATGGTTCACTCACAGTTTAAGCACAAGAATGCTCACATATCGCCTTTCATTTTGCAGCCTCAAGCGTTTGCACGGTGGCCACATATGCATGTATAAGAGCCAGAAGGTTTTAACAGAACAGTAGACTATAACACACCACAGACTATAACAGCAGTCATAGAATTTCATTCTCAAGCATTAACAGTCAAATGATTTTAGATATTCCCTCATTCCTGCCACTCAAACGATGATTTGGGGGTTATCACAGTGGTGTTGGCTGTTTGTTTGGCAGCATTTTGATATCTCAGTGGCTAAACAGTCAGTCAGTCAAAGGTAAATATTCCCACTCACACCCTAATGTTTCTGCGTGGCATTTACATCCAGCTGGGATTGTCCGGACGCTGCCATCCAGGCCGAGTGGAGCTGCTCCATTCAGCTTCGCTCCTGGACAGAGACGGGAAACCGAGCGGAGAGCTTGTAGAAAAGTGAGCACAATCAAAGGATTTCATGCTGAATGTAAGAACTTGATTCCACACATCAGATGGATTCCCGCTCTGTCCTGCTGGCGTTCCCATACGGATGAAAATTTAATGGATTCCAACCCGGGTAGTACCACGGGAAGCTTAACTTCACATTTGCGTGCGAACGCACAACAACACAAGAGTCCTCTGCCGTTGACATGACTTGTGACCCTAATTTAGATCCTTCAAGGAACATCCATTTATCCACTGTCTTCCATTTATCCAAAGCCGGCCACCATGGAAACAGGCCAATCAAGGTATTCCAGGCATCCTTGGGCCCAAGCCACACTTTCCACCCTGCCCAGCTCTCCTAGAGTAGTTCCCTGTCCTGGTATCTCCTCCATGTCCTTGAGCCTGTGCTGGGAGACACAGCAAACCTTCCTGTGCAGCATCTGTAGGGTCCAGGTATCACCTCATGCTAGCTGCAGTGCCGCTGACCCAAGCCCAATGCAAACTAGTGAAATCCATATTTGAACAGACCAGGAAACCAGCATTTTTAAGGGAGTTGTGAGACATTTCTGAATTAGTTGTTGACATAGTCCTTTAAAGGAGCTTTCCTGCCCTAATATGCTACAGCTGATCTCGGAGCAGCTGTGGCCCGGGAGGCAGCACAGCCATCAACTGGTCCAAACGGCTCCTTCAGCCCACCAGCCTCAAATTTCATGAATGCATCTGCAGTTAAGAGTAAAGTGCTCAATACAAATATCTGAAACACTAACCTTTGCATTAGTACAAAGCTGGCCTACAACTCAGCGTAACGACTGGAAGCTGGAGGAATTCCATATTTCTAAAGCAAAGGAAGGGGGAGTTGGAGCTGTGACAGGGTCTCAATAGACTCTTAAAGGAATGCTTTGCATTAGTACACAGCTGGCTTAGCTTACTGTAGCTTAGCATAGAGGCTGGAAGATGGGGAGAATCCATATTTGAACAGGAGAGGAAACTGACATTTAACTTTTATGAGATGGGGGGGGGGGTGAGACAGTCTTAATAAACTGTTGAATAGTTACATAAAGGAGCTCTCATCTGGCTTTGCATTTTCACTTTTTACAAGCATTCTTCCGCTCACAGACAGCTGCTTGTTTCGGTTCATTACCTGACTTCATAAACTGAACAACAACCTGATAAAGAATCATTTCTTACATTTTATTCACATGCGCTCCAGTGATCAGAGCTGCGAACTGCAACATGGAGCAAAAACGTGCAGAAATGCTTTAGTGCAACAGCAACAATTACAACACGGAGGCAACAAAAACACACGAATCAGCTTTAAAACGAGCAGGAGATCGAAGGGGGGGGGGCAGGTAGGTTTTATGTGCTTCTGGTTTCTGTTTCCAAGCAAACATGATCGATTCTAATTGTTTTCTGACCCTCACACCGCTGAAAGATGATTCTAAAAAACCTCATAGCTTTAAAATGTATTTTTAGTTCCTGAAGCTCATAAACTCTGCAGGTGGGAAAAGTGAGGAGCTTCAAAAGGCCCCCACATCATCACTCTACTCTCACGAGGACGTTTTGATGCAGTTTGTGTATTAGCAGACATCAGCTCACACCCAGCCTGTGGAGGGAAATCATCCCTGCATAGCATCGTACCCGCAGAGACCCCAAACATCCTGCCACCACCTCATCATGGAAAAACCCCTGGGAGCCGGTCCCGGCGAAGCCTTCCACATTTATCCGTAATGCCGGTGTCATGAAGATGGAAGTGCGAAGCAGGAGTCTGCGAGATATGAGCTCTGAGACCAGCCGGGCCGAGCTGCCCGTCCCCACCCTGAACCCCACGGATCTGAGGGGAAATCACGAGCTGCGCTCCACTCACTGCAACTTTCCTCATCCCATCTGCCCCCCCGCGCCACACGCTGTCAGCTTCAAAGAGCCCGGCTCCCCGTCAGCCAGGAATCGCTTAAGAGGGTTGTTTGAAATTGCGAAGGTTTTCAAGCATCTGTTTGAAACAAGGTGCAAAAGCAGGCCTTTGTGTGGGCTTCTCTCCACGGAGGACGGGCAGCAGAAAGGAAACCAGTCGGAGGCTGCTGGCCTGTTGAGGGAAGTTACAGTCACACGTGGACTCCCACAGCCCCCCCCCCCCCCCCCCCCGGAAAGCTGTTATTGTGGCACATTACGTCAGTAAAACCGGCTTCATTACAAACACTGCAGAAACGAGCTGGTCCAGCATGATGCATTATTCACTCCATGTGTGTATTATTCCCCTTGGGGAGTCGTGTTGCGTATTAATGGTCACGAACGGGTTTCAGACATATTTTTGATCCAACGATGTCTTTTGACAGCG
Source organism: Apistogramma diplotaenia (assembly GCA_015052665.1). Classification (NCBI taxonomy): domain Eukaryota; kingdom Metazoa; phylum Chordata; class Actinopteri; order Cichliformes; family Cichlidae; genus Apistogramma; species Apistogramma diplotaenia. The sequence continues at coordinate 6,288 of VOQJ01018108.1, read as the reverse complement.
ATTTCAGCAAAGCATTCAAGCCCTTTTCCCAGGAACAGCTTCAGCTGCCCGGTGCTTCCATGATTTCCCTCTTAAAGCCGAGCTGGCTGCTCTTCGAGCTAAATGCATCTCCCGACTTTTCAACACCAATTTGCTCATTTTTTCCTTTCTAGTTTAGTTCTTCCTGTTAAGTTGGGTAATGCTGACTTTGCGCCCTGCAGCTCTAACTGGGAAATAAGGAGCTGCAGAAAACCAGCATAAATGTAACAATCCAGGCTGTTTTGAAGGAAATGCATGATTTTGGGCCCATCAGCATTATGAAGGTAGTTCACTTTTTACATCGCCATAGTAACTTAACCAGCTCTGGAGCAAGTTATGCTCAAAATTAGGGATTAACAGGTATGAAATCACTGCCTAGTGAACAGTTTTCCTGAAAACATCAGAACTCCTGGAAGATCTAGTCAGATTCTTCCATGTTTGAATGACAGCTGTGACACTGGTCCATCTTACACAGTTGGTGTTAGACAACTTTTTCCAGCCTTACGATCAAAATATTTGAAGCAAACACATTCGTGCAGCAGAACCAACCGTTAGTTGATGCATTCAGTGTTTCTTCACCCACTCTGCATTGAAACGAGTTATTAATCTCCTCCCTCCCAGTTGCAGCTGCTCCTCCTGGAGGTTCTTCCTGTTATAAGGGAGTTTTTCTTTCCCACTGTCACCAAGTGCTGCTCATAGGGGTCATTTTGACGGTTGGGAGTTCTGTAATCACTCTACAGTCTTTACAATATAAATATTGCTCTGCTGCCAGCACGTGTCCATATTTATGATTGTTGAAGTGCAGCCAATGCTCACTTCTTTCATGTGAACACATTTATAACATTAAACTCTGTGGGTTTAATTAAGCTACCTTAGTAGGTGATGTCACCTGCATGCCTCTGCGTGGGGCCAGATTGAGATATTAAATACTTACATCTAATGAAACATTCCTCAACTAGTTTAAACTGTTCTATACAGCAGTTTCTAGTGTTTCACGCAGCGCGACTGAGACTGAAAGGGATTAAGTATAGAAATGGCGCCATCTAGTGCATACATTCATAACTACAGTTCAGAGCCCAACAACTACAAGACAAACTCAGAAATCTGTGTTTATTCAAACAATAAATAGTGAATTATGTGATTTTGCACAGTTAAAGTGGGAAAACATTTAAATTAAGTGTAAATCTTTCTTTAAAAACGGCTTTTCACTTTGTGAGATTGTGCTCTTTGTGCAAATCAGCATCGTGCGTCTCTCATTCGAGCTCCTGCAGAGAAGGAAAAAAGTGTTCAGATTTAATTTGTTCATTTTACCGGTGGGAGACAACTAAACATCTGCAGGCAAGAACAAATGCGCCAACTTGAAGTCAGGTTTACATGAAGTTTGGATCATAAAACAAAATTGAGGGCAGAAGAAGTTTGTTTTAGCTCCATGTAAATCTTTAAATTAAGGGGCTAGTTTATCAACAAGTTCTCATGATTTGCCTGCAAAACTGAGGACATCGTGGAGGTGAGGCCTCACTTTACTCCAACTTCTGCCTCCTACCTGAGACCCTGAAATCCGTCTGTGCACTAAAGTGAAACATGCCTCAATTCCTAAAACGCATCATGACAAAGCAGGAGCTAAAGGAAAGGCTGCAGGGGTGCATCCTGCACAGGGTGATTGACAGCACCTTCATTTGCACAAGTTGTTTCAGTTATTTACGATTAATAAGCTTCGTGTTGATTAAAAACAGATGATATAAATCCCAGCTGTTACCTGTATAAAAAGTGGGACAAACCTTGTGACTGTTGTGATTTCTTGTGCGTGTTTGTGTGTTGAGATGCGACTTCATTCTTGGAGCTGCTGGTGTCACTTCTGGGCGTCCACGACTTCTCTGTTGGTTAAAAAAAAAAAACCTTTTGATTACAAATGTGGACAAGCGTTTTTTGGGGGGGTGTCTGGGTGAAAACCCATCTGCTTACCAGTTCGCCACCTGTGCGTCAGGTATACCTGGTCCACATTCCTCCATTTGTCCTGAAGAGGCACGGCACAGTTCTCATCCATCTCTCGGATGGCATTCCCGTGGGAATAGTGGCGCAACCGCTCCCACGCAGCAGGCTGATGCTGCAGCTCACTGCACGTGCAGTTCTTCAGCTGTGGGTGTACTGCTGAAGGACCTGTGTCCAGGTTCTGCTTACAGCCCAGTGGCCTCTTGAAGTCTCGAAGCTTCCTGGGATCCTCGCCTGGCCTCCACCTTTGACCTGTGCGACAGAGGCTGTTCTCAGAGGATTCTCCTTCGGTGTCGGGCCCTCGATGAGGACTGCGAAGATCAGGGTTAGAACCTTTCCTCATCCGCCTCTTGTTGTGGGATTTACATGCATCACATGTCGGTAAGACGCCATCGTTCCACTGCTGGAAGGGAACGGCTTTTCTTTTTAAGCTGCGACCATCGAGTCCCGGGCTGGCAGACACACCGATCCTGTGTTTTGCAAGACACCTGGAGCAGAGCGCTTCCCTCTTGGGCAGATAAGGGCGGAAAACATTCTCACTGAAGCTTCTGCCAAGGCCGCATTCGTGGTCGGAAAGGCTTCGTCGATCCACTTTACCTTTGGGTTTGCACTTCTCCTTTGGCTTGCGAATTTTTACCTCCTTGTACTCGAGGTCTAATTTTCTTCGTCGAGTAGGCACGTCCAAACCCTGACTGCTCAGAGGTCTGGTCTGCTTCTTGGGAGCTTGTGAAAACTTGTAGTAGATGTTCTCAAAATCAGCCAGCCAGTTAGTTGATGGGAGGTAAGCAGGTAAGGATTCGAAGGAGGTGTCCTGGCAGTCCTGGACACTGGTTTCGGCTCTGGATTGGCTTTGATCTGACTTAAGAGGGGAATTCAACTGCAGCATATTGGATGCAGGAGCCACTTCTGCTGTGTGCATCGGGTTTGGTTTAGCAGTTTCTTCTGAAATGGGTTCATCCATCATAGGCCACATTTCAGCTTCAGCCACCATCTCGTCACCTACGTCCCCCACAGTGGGAACTATTCCTTCTAGGTCATCGTCTTCCAGAGGAGGCATCTTAAACGCAGCTGGGGCATCTTCTGCAGGAGCCTCCTCTTCCAGCATCATCTCTGCTGAAGTCACTTCAGCTGCAGTCGTCAGCGTTTCCTCGAGAGACTCTGCAAGGCCATTTTGAATCAGTGACTCAGGGGAAAGGACCAAAGTCTCCTCCACCGACCACACAGAAGACTCCATCTTCCTCAGCTCATCCAGGTAGTTGGTATCAAATGGCAGGTGAGCCACTTTGAGTTTGGTATTAATTATGCTCCGCTCTCTCTCACCTTCAGCTTCCCCACAAACCACTTGTTGAGATCCTGAACTGGAAGTGACAGGGACCATCTGGCTCCCGGACTCATCTGGAGCAGCGATATTCTCACCTGTGCTGGGTGTTCCAACTAACAGGATATCAGGACAAACCTGGAGCGCCTGCTCCGACTCGTCGGCAGGGAGCCCCTCGTCCTGCAGGACACGACCCTGGAGAATGGAGCTACACTGGACCATGTCTTGGGAAAAGCTGTGGGATACTTCTGCAGTCTCATGAGCGTGCAGCAGCTGTAGTCCCACAGGTGTAGTGCAGCATTCAATCCTCACCTCTTCAGTTTGAATCACAAAACTGCCATTTGATGGCATCCTGATGGAGGAGGACACCATGTCCTTGCACTCTGGAGAATTCTCCACAGCCAAGGCTGGTGAAAGCACCTGACTACTGGAGGCACTGGTGCTGCTGCTACAAACTGGGAGGACACTGGAGGACTCAATGTCTCTGGAACTTGGGGCATTGGGGCTCTGGGTGACTGAAAGTGGCTCAGTTTGAACCTCAGAGCTGGTCATTTCTCTGGTCGAGGAGTTCTGCTGGTAGCGGAACCTGCGGGCATGGTAGGCCATGGTCTGGTAATACTGGGGGTTCAGCATGCGCCTGTAGTCCATCAGGTGGAGGTGAGTATGTGGGAGAACAAAACCAGGTGTCTCCATGTATGGGTTAGACTGATACTGTGGCATCATGGGCATCCCATAACCTTTAAGACACAAAAAGATCATATGAACAGCTCAGCATTTGTAAAATTAGAAACTTATCCAGCAAATTTAAAGACATCTAAACAATCTCACCACTAACATGTCAGTATTGACCAAAATCTTAATAGTTTCCAGCACCTCGTTGATTCTTTGCCACAGAGAACTACAGCAGCTCTGATAAAGAGGCTTTCATGCGATGCTCCAAACCTGAAACCTCCACAACTTGAGGTTTTGTTTTCTAGAGGTTATGTGAAGTGGTACTTTGTTGGGATCTCATCCTCATAAATGGGAAAATCCATTCACATAGTTGAGAGAAGAGCTCAAAGCAGCACCAAAGGCAAAGTCAGACAAATAAGAGTCACATGATTGCACTAATTATGTGCAATAATCAGTGGTATTGAAATTAGGAGGTTGAGCAGGAGGATGTGACCAAGTCAGGAGACTAATGAGATAAGTGGTCAGATTTCACTCATCGCCAAGGAAATTAATGTGTACTAATGTGCTTAGAGTTAAGCAAAAGGTCATTTACAGAACAGGTTCAGAGAAACTGGCAGCATTTAGGAGACCTGAAGTGTTACAAACGGTCATGAGGGTCTGCAGCCCCAAAAACCCAGAAAAGGTGCCATCAGCTCACCTAAACCTGGGTAGCCATAGTATGGATTGTAGGACATGGGCATGGGCACCGGTACAGGCCACTGCAGATTCTGCATGGGCATGTACGGCTGTGACGGCTGGATGTAGAAGAAAGGTTTGTGGTGCTGGTCCTCAGGACGTGGAGCTCCTGAAGCCCCCGGAGCCGGCTGCTGGGACCCCTGGGCCTGCTGAGCTGCGTTCTGTGGGTTCGGGCCTCGAGGGCCGAGCGAATGCTGCAAGGTAGACGTTGCTGCCTCCATGTCTGAACAAAAGAAGCAAGATGGATTATTTGATACCTTATCACACTTGTGAGAACACAAACATTTCTGCACCTACATGCATAAAGCTGATCCACTAAGAAACAAAGGCAGATTTCCTCTGTGCTTTAAATAGGAACCCAAAGGTGAAGCCCGTGCATGATTAAGGCTCGCTTGTCAAATGATGCACTGATTGGCAGTATTTTGGTGCCAGGTGACAACTGTCCAATTAGAGTTAAATGATTTACATCAAAAGCCAATGAGAAATGTTTGTTTCCAGCAGCTTGCCTCCCACTGTGCATCAGCTCACCTGTGGAAAGCACCTGCGATAGATCAGAGATGTGGGAGGAGTGAGACTGGTGACTTCCACTGACTTCCTGTGACCCGAAACAAGTGACAGGGGAGGAGAGAAGCTGATTGGCTCTAATGAGCCAATCAGCTTGTTGACATGCTCTGTGTGATGACAGAAGCGCTGATAAAAGAGACTCATCGTTTCCTTTGTGGACTCATAAGGTCCCTCTGCTCTTGTCCTCAGTTAAAACTGAGCAGAAGTAAAATGCAAAGCACTCATGTGCAAACCCTCTGTTATATTCATCTCTGACCCCCGAAGAGACAATTATGAGGTTTAATAGCAGCTCCTGAGTTAGCCTGGAGCAGCTTAAAGGCGGCATCATCCTGAAGAATGAACTGCTGCTGCTGGAAGAGGTTCTCCATGAACCCTGGAAGATATTAAAGGAAAAGCTTCACCTTTTTCTCACATGGGTACCTGAGATTTAAAGGGCAATTGATACTGAGATACCTGAGATGCTGAGACAGCAGCAGAGCCTGGACAGTTCAGTTTGTAACCATTTAATTGTTTTCTCCCATATTGGCTTCTCTTCATTGGCTCCCTGTTAAATCTAGATTAGAATTTAAAATCCTTCTCCTCACATACAAGGTCTTGAATAATCAGGCCCATCTTATCTTAAAGACCTCATAGTACCATATCACCCCAGCAGAGCACTTCGCTCTCAGACTGCTGGCTTACTTGTGGTTGCTAGGATACTTAAGAGTAGAATGGGAGGCGGAGCCTTCAGCTTTCAGGCCCCTCTTCTGTGGAACCAGCTCCCAGTTTGGCTTCAGGAGACAGACACCCTCTCTACTTTTAAGATCAGGCTTCAAACTTTCCTTTATGATAAAGCTTAGTTACGGCTGGATCAGGTGACCCTGAACCCTCCTTAGTTATGCTGCTATAGGCTGCTGGGGGGTTCCCATGATGCACTCTGTTTATACCCCACTCTGCATTTAATCATTACTTATTAATCTCTCCCCCCTCAGCAGATGACCCCCCCTCCCTGA
>VOQJ01018104.1:2193-17311 GCA_015052665.1 Apistogramma diplotaenia | reverse complement strand
TATTCAGATAACTACAGCATAAAGAACATGCTAATAAAGGTTATCAAACCACCAAGCTAACTCACTGAATTCTTCATCCTCTGGAGGTCGACGAGACGCCGCTTCCTCGCTGCGCCTTCTCTTTCCTCTGGCATGCGGAGGATAAGTGACGTGACTCCACTTCTCTTTAGCCTTCAGGCATATTTGTTGAACATAAAAGGCTTCATGAAGCACATCTCCCCGTACGAACATGGCGGCAAAGACGACACAGTCACAAGAACGTAATGATGTCACAGTTGTCGTAGTGACGACCAGAATTCTCCAGCTACCGTAACGAACGAGTAAGCGCGCCATCAAAATAAAGTAATGACTCTTAACGTAGTGTTAATAATTTCACATATACGTCGCTTCGGAGTATTAGACACAGCCCCCGCCAATCTATGAAAAAAACTGCGATTTATAGTCCGGATAATACGGTAATCTCCATTTCTCTTCCGCAGTGTGTCTTTTGTTAAGTCTTCCTCCACTTACTTCAACCAGTTGCAGAAGAAAACTGACCCACCTGAGCCTGGTTCTGCTGGCAATTTCATCCTGTGAAAGGGAGTTTTTCCTTCCCACTGTCACCAAACGCTTGCTCACAGGGGGTTTTGTCTGGTTGTTAGGTGTTCTCTGTATTATTGTAGTCTTTACCTTGTGATATAAAGCACCTTAAGGCAGCTGATTTGCTGCTATATAATAAAATTAAATGATTTGATTAAATTGTACAACATCTAGTAAATGGAAGGCTTTGATTGACATGGGCTTTAGTAATTCAAAGGAAAAAAACAACAAAAAAGTACATTTATATTTTACTTCCAGGCTGCTTTTATTTGCAATTTGCATCGGCTACATTGCAACAACCCTGATAGTACACTTCATTATTTTTGTAAATAATACAAAATTATATTTTCAAATCATAATCAAATATTATGTAAATCATATTTTTTTCAATAATCAACGAGACATTAAAATTTGTTTTGTCCTACTTTCACTTTCATTATCTGCTGTATAATGGACCGAGCTGCGTGCTTCCATTCAATCTGTTCTCCTTCAGACACTTTCATCCTGCTGGGAGTTACTTCTGTGCAGGAACAAGCTCATCTATATTTGGGTTTCCCTCCAGCTTCTTCTCCATGATGATAAGTAGCTTAACCCCGTCCACCACCAGCTGGGTCAGTTGCACCTCGGTCAGGCCAAAAGTTGCCTTGTTGCTTATATTATACAGTACCGGGAATTCTGGGAAATGAAAAGGTGTGAAAAGTTTCAACCCTTGTCCTGTTAGATTCAAACTTTTAGAAAAAACAGTTGATACATATTATTTACTGCATATGGAGATATGAATATGACAGTAAACAATGAATTTAATATTCTGAAAGTAAATGCGACAGCAGATGGTCTCCAGGTGCACACAGGTGTTTAATTCAAGCTCTGTAGAGGGCGCTGTTCAACCTTCACCAATCCACCCTTCTTAACACTCGCTCACTTAAAAATAATCAATTATTCTCAGTGATCCCTAGATGTTATGTGTCTGACTGAGACATGGCAGCAAAGCATGTTCTATATTCACTTGAAGGAAATTTGCCCGGCTGGCTGCTCCATCGTTCAGATCCTTTGGCTCCCAAATCAAAAATTCCAAAGCGTATTACAAACAGGAATACTGCCTACAGGTTCTTTCCTTGTTTGATGCAAACATGACTCTCAGTGATGCGGACTCATTTCTTTTGTCCTTTAACAATCAGGGTCATTCTGTTTTAGACACAGTGGCATCTCCAAAACAAAGCTCAGTGTTCAGTGTTCAAATTGTTGTCCTTGGAGAAACGAAAATGTTTGTAATCTTAGAAGATTCTGACGCAGGTTAGATCCATCTTAAATAATCCATTTTCCCAGTAAAAGACATGTTGAAAAATTTTGCAAATCTTATAGTTTCAAAAAAAAAAATCCTAAAGTTTTGTTTAACATAATTAAGAATATTGTCTCTCTTGATCTTCCTCATCTACCAGTTTATATAAAGTCGGAGTGCTGTGAGTTCTTGTACTATTTTGTAAATAAGGTCACTGCCGTCAGTCAAGTATTTCTCCATCATCCTCTCAATATCAGGCTTGCAATTTGCGTACTTCTGATACCGGATTCGTCTTAGCTTCTGTAGCCTTACAGGACATCAGTGCTTCGCTTGGTCATATGAAAGAGACTTCAAGCCCCCTTAATGTCCTTCCTTCCTCTTTGTTAGTGTGTTTGACTCCAGAAAACCTCATTCTGATCCATTTCTTCCAAACAGGCCAAGATCCAAAGTGCCTTTGTGTCAAAGATTTTAGAAAAAAACTGTATATCAGGTGACATTTTGATGGCAGACTGGGCAGTACACAGTTCTGGATTTACTGAATCTCACCTCTGCTTATGATTCGGTTTATCACAGTATCGTGATGAACAGGCTCAGGGATCGGTTTGGGATTACTGGTGTTTAAAAATGGTTCATGTCAGATTCATCAAAGATCTTTTACTGTCTAAATGAACCAAGTGAAACAACAGTCTTGCCATGGGGGGTACCCCAGGACTGTTCTGGGTCCAGTTCACTTTTTGTTTTAGATGCTATATTCCCTCTTGGCCAAATTAAAATACATTACATATTTCTTATCTCTACACTGGTGATATTCAGTTATATTGTTCTTTCACAGCCTCTGAGTTTTATGAATTGTCTAGTTGCTGCCTGACAGAAATTAAGCAATGGTTACATTTCTTCCAGTTAAATATTGATAAAGCTGAAACAATGATTATTGCTCATGATCATATGATTTCAGAAATTAGGCAACATATCAGCTACTTTGGCTCTTCTGTTCAATCAAGCCTCAGAGGTTTAGGTGTCATTTTTAGAGTTCAATGTCCCTTGGGCATCACTCCAAACAGCTGGTTCAGTTTTGTTTTTATCATTTAAGGAATTTCTGATTGATGGTGTCAAAGGCTGAACCTGAGAGGATTATTCATGCTTTTATCTCTTCTCATTTGGACTATTGTAATGGTCGTTTTACTTCTTTCAAAAAATACAGGTCAAATTTTTAAAACCGTTCTTCAGCTTCTGCCAAACCTCACACAAAAGCATGCTGGGACAACTCAACTCAAGTTTAAGTGCTTTATTGCCTTTTAGGTTGATAACCTTTAAACAGACTAAATGTATATTAACCATCACAAACTGTAACTAAATCTCTCTATAAAAGATTTCTGTTTTAACTATATAGTTTTTTTTTGCAAGACAAATGTAGTTAATTTTAACTTAAATTATACACTTAAATACTTGTTGCATTTTTAATCTAATAAACATTCTTCAGATCAAATGTTATCATGACTAGTGTTCAGCGCCAATCAATTAATGGTTTTAAATATGATTTTATCACCATCGTCAGTTGTTTAAACTTATAACCAGTGCAAGCAATTGAGAACATAGACAACATCTATTAACACAAACCTTATAAATTCATCAAGAAATAATCTCTATTTAAATAAATACTCTACCATACCAGAGGTGTATTTTGTGGGAGCTGTGAGCTGCAGGTCCTTGTCCTTAGTTTGAGTGAAACAGTGAGAAACAGTGTTGAATGGAATAATCCACTGAGAGCTACTGAGGGGAAGGCAGGAGCAACAGGAGCGCTTGCTTCAATGTGAGGTGCACTGCAGCCGGGTGGGAAGTGAAACCATTTTGAACATTACTCTGGCTTGTCTTGACAATACGCTTTGGGCTGCCTTCACACTGTGCAGAATGCTGTGTATTCTGTTGCTTTATGTCATTTGTATCTGTGAAAAATGCTTTAAAATGAAATATACTTACTTAAAGAAAATGTTCAAGTCTAATATCTTTCTGAAAGTGGCATATTTTCTCATCTGACATAATTGTAAGAAGTACAAAGCAGGGAAACATTATGTTAGATGAGGAAAAATGTGAAATGAGACACTTTCATAAGTAAATCTCGGGTTTCCGGATCTTGCACTGCCTTATCTTCCCGCTCTACCGCTGAGATCTCATCAATTGCTGATATTTATTTTCCATGTCTATACACTATGAAGTGGCTTGTCTCAGTTAAATTACTGTAGTCGAGACAGCACCAAAAATCGCTCGCTGCCCTCTCCCCTCCCTGATGGACATCTACACCTCCTGCTCTCTCAGCAGAGCCAAGAACATCACCAAGGACAGCTCACACCCTGGCTTTGACCTTTGACCTGCTGCCCTCTGGCAGGAGCTTCAGGAGCATCAAAGCCAGAACAAACAGACTCAGGAACAGTTTCTTTGCCACAGCAATAACCACCCTGAACTCTCACACACATACTCTCTAACTATGTAACACCCACATCTCTGTGCAATATTGTATTATTCATAGTGAACAATATCTTATCACCCCTACAATATGCAAAATATAATATTCATTCACCATGTACAAAACTCACTAATTTTTATTAATATATGTATATAATTAATTTTTTTATACATTTTCTGTATATTTTTAGAAGTTCTATTTTTTTAATAAAGTATAGAAAATGTGACTTTCAGCTACATGGCACTGAACAGGAGTGGCCCTCCAATCTCATTTTACATCCTGTATGAGGACAATAGAGGGAGTCACGTCATGTACTGAAACTTTATGCACACTTTATACATTGAACTGCTGTAGTAAATGGTTGATAAGTGCAGCCCCAGACTGTTGATCATATTTAATCTAAAATGTAATCACTAGTTATGAAGCAGTGAAATATCAGCTGTAGGTCTAGTGTTCACCTGTTTTGTCCATGTTGATCCTCAGTCTTTTCAGGACATCCTTAAGGCGTTTATGTCTGGGAAGGTGCTGCAGTTTGATGAGGACACTGATCCTCAGACCTGTTCCCACATCAGCCGGGGAGCTTGTCACCCATCCCAACTGCTGCTTCCAGATAAAGGGATGTCTGAGGCCTCTGTAGTACTCCTCCACCTGGACACAAACAATCAGTCTTCAAGAGAGTTCTGGTTTCCCTGCTGGAGCTTTTACAGACACTTTTTAGGGCCCTAAGTACTACAAAGTCAACCTAGAGTGTTCTTGAACTACCAAATGGGAAAATTCCATCCATCCATTTTCTTCCACTTATCTGAGGCCAGGTTACGGGGTCAGCCGGCCAAGGAGGAAGCCCAGACCTCCCGCTCCCCAGACACCTCCTCCAGCTCCCAGTAGGACATTCCCAGAACATCTCACCCAAGAGGCATCCTTGTCAGATGGTGAAATCACCTCAGCTTGCTCCCTTCTATGTGGAGGATTAGCGGCTCTACTCTGAGATCCTCCTGAACGACTGAACTCCTCATCCCACTTCTAAGAGAGAGGCCAGCCATATTTAGGAGAAATGTAATTTCTAAGGTCATAAAGGATGCACCTGCTCTACTTCCTGCTTCTTTCTTCCAGTTATCTTTTTCTTTCTCTGCATCTTTCTTTGTCTCTTTGTTTGACGCTTCTTTTATTCTCTTCTTCTATCTCTGTGTGATGTCCTTGTTTTAATTCTGTTAATGTCAGTGTTTTGGTTTTTGTCGCTGTCTTGTGTAACTAACATGTCTAATAAACAGTCTGAACTGGACCCTGTTCATCCCAGGAGCATGGGGACACCTGAAATTATGACCCACCAGTCATACAATGAAAATTTTATTATTTTATTTTATTGTTTATTTTTTATTAAATTTTACCTTTTGCAAGTTGATGCAGATGCATTTAAAAGCTTCAGCCACATTGGCATCCTGTCGTGTTGATACCAGCTTGAGGTGGTCATCTATGTTGACCCAGACAACCAGGTTGTTGTCTGCGCTCACCCTGCATAAAGAATTATGGGACATTAAATGTTTAACTTTAATTTCCCTCTTAAGCATCACAGCCTGATAGCAACAAGATGAACAGACCAAAATTATGTGATCTATTAGTTTGATGAAGTCCAGATTTTGAAGTCTTAAGCTAAGACTTTTGACTTTTGCTATTTTAGCATTTTGAAACCAGATTTCATGAGCAAGAGGTGGAGCTTGTCAATCACGAAGTAGGCCTACTCTAAAGTATACCTTGCTTGACACAATTAGGGACCATAACTTCCTGCACAAAATTGTTTTATTCGATAAGAACTCAAACTAGCAATTGAGACAATAAACTCATCGTTCATCATTACTGAAAACATAAAGCAAGGAACCTCAGTCTAGACTTCTCTACAACTAGGAACCTCCTAGTTGTACAGAAGTCTCAAAGACTTCTGTACAACTAGACTTCTTGCTACCAGATGAGCTGCCCCCTGCTGGCCAATAGAGTAACGTTTAAGGCACATTCACACTGGTGACACTTTTCAGACCTGGAATCTACAATCTGTGATTATGGCAGACTGTATTATAGTTGCACTTGAGTAACTTGTTTAGTATTCACAATCAGCCAAGTGTGACATTTGGTGTCTTGAATAGATCTGAAGAGCATTGAGATATCTGTAAAAATGATTTTTAATCTTCTACACTTCTGGAGCAATATCCGTCAAGGACAATTTGCCATTTGGACAAATAGTAATGGCAATCAGATCTTAACTACCAGCTACCAGATCCCTAGCCCTTCTTTACCCATAAAACCCAGACTGACCAGACTGCCCTGGCATCAGGCCAGTCCCGGGCCACACCAATACGGAGCTGGAAGGAAGTTGGAGTTTTGAAATTCAGCTCCCTCTGTTGCTCTTGGTTTAGATCCTTTAGTAAGAGAAGTTGACCTGGCGTTTCTTCTCCCAGCTGCTGCAATGCTGAGAAAGACAGGAGACGGGTGAACGGGTTTAGTATGACTGGTGCCTTGTTGACATCCTAAAGTAACTGGATTCTCACATGAGCACTGACGGCTAAGTTTCAATTAGCAGTTTGCTTAGCTAGCCATAGCTTTGACATGATGAAGCAGAGTGATTACCTACTTCCAGGATCAACCTCTACTAATGAATTTCAGGCTTCAAAGAGTACACACTGCTCTTTTCAGATATGTGCTCAGCACAGTTTCACTAACAAACACCAAAAGTGGCATTTTTTAATAACTGGGCTGGAAAAGTTAATCTTATCCTAAGCTAATCACTTTGATAAGCTCAGAGTTAAAATAACAGTTAATCAACCCTATTTTAGTTTGTTTGTATATTGATGCTATGATGATTATGAAAGCAAAATGCACCGCCCACACAACCACCTGCACCTGTTAATGCAGCATGTACTTTCCTGTCCTACCTATGTTTGACTCCTGCCTGGAGAACTGCCTGGCTTTTTCAGACTACAGGAGGTTTTGAGCCAATGTATCTATGATTCAGTCCTCCAGACTGTTGGAGAAGTCTGGTTCAGGACCTTGGTCAGTAATGTGTCAGATAATCTGATAAGAGAACCAGAATTAGACCTCCAGGCTACTTCAACAAGATGCAGTGATGGTTCAGCTGAAATAATGGAAATGTCGTTAACTCTCTGTTATAAATAGGATTTTAAAAGGTGCTTTTTTTTCCTGGGAAAGAAGATTGCTACCATGTCGTGGGTCTCTGACCCAATGTTTCTCAGTTTTATGGACTTTTGGAAGATTAGCAGTTTTCATTTGTGATCCCTGGTTTTGATTTTGTTCTTTTTCTCATTTAAATATATTTAAACACATTTTCAGAGTCGTGGTTAGTTCCTCCCTCTTTGTGCTCATCTTCATTCCTCTGCCTGCCTCCCAGTGCTGTCCAATCTGCATTCCTGTCTCCGTGTTCAATTGTTTCCTGTTTGTATTTGTCAGTTCTTTGTCTCTTGTGTTCTTTGTTTAGTTTACTTCCTTTTGTGATTATGTTCAGCTGTGCTCACCACCTGTTGCCACTTCCCTAATCACCTTCCTGAGTATTTATTGTCTCGGTCTTCTCCTTGTTGCTGTTGTTGTTGTTGTGCTCTTTGTATTACCTGGTTAGTTTTTCCTCCCAGTTTAGGTTTGCTTTCTGCTGTGTTTGTTCTCAGCTGCAATAAAGACTCATTTCTTGTTTATTTACTACTGCCTACACCCAGTCCAGCATTGAGGTCCTCACCTTCCACACGGTCAGCCTCCTGTGCTGTGACACTTGCTAATACATGTTGTATTAGCAGGTGTGCTTACACCTGTATCCCCATGGGATACATAGGGCATCTCACCTTCTGTTATGATAATCTTAAAGGGGAGCAATTTGCTTTTCCTTATTGTTACAATAATGTATGCTCAATTTAAAGATGTCCAGATTTTTAAATAATATCACTGGCCCTCGTTTGTTAATATGGTCATGGAACCATTCTTTCCCTGTGCAAATACAAATATGCAAAATTACTGTCAGATTTATTAAATGTGTGCACCAGCCTGTTTTGCTCCTACTTCCGTGGATACATAAGTCAGAATCGTTCTGGACCAACAGGCTTGTGTAATGTGTACAGTCTGCATCCTGCCCCTCCCCACTGCCCTACAGGAGGAAACAGGTTAACCTCCTGATGAAGTGGAGAAAGTGGGTAAGGTGGTGCAAAGGAGAAGCCTCTAAGACAAGAAAGTCTGAAAAAATTGAAACAGTTGTCTCCAAAGAAGAAGACAGCAAAAGCACATCTTTACAACCTGACAAACGTTTTAAAAAATATTCCTTTAAAAACTCAGATTCTCCAACATCGCTGGGTCAGTGCCAAGAAATTACATTGTAAGTGATGACGCACTGCGGGTGCTATTGTGTGTAGGTAGTGTTACTAAATGAGGCACATTGTGCAAGTAATCCCTGTGAGACAGTATTTTTCTTTCCTTGTTCTGTATGATATCACTGAGAGAAGCTGTTCACAGTATGGTGATGGATGGATGGATGGATGGATGGATGGATGGATGGATGGATGGATGGATGGATGGATGGATGGATGGATGGATGGATGGATGGATGGAGAAATATACTGATTGCAGTACCTTGTGTAGCCAGTGTGAGGAGCTGTCTGCGCTCTCCTCGGCTGCAGTGTGTTGGGAAGCAGAAGTCTTCAACACCTCTAACAACACTGACCTCACAGCGTACAGCATATGACCTGTCCAAGTCATCACCACCCTACACACACACACACACACACACACACACACACACACAATTTAAAAGCCTGATCAAACCCTTAAAGCTCCTGTGTTGGCACGTCTTTCTCGTGCTGAATGAAATCGAACCACCAGGAAAACGTTTTAAGGATCATTCAGGCAACAAAGGTTGAAAATCGACTTTATTATCCACAGAGTGTTGTGAGCAGCTACCTTCAAGTTGTCATAGTTGAAGTCGCTCTCTGGCGTCTGGCTGGTGATCTTGTGTTCATGATGGGCTTCGATAACTCGGTCAAAAAAGTCACAGAACAGGATGTAGGACTGGCCATCACCCGCAGCGCAGCCGACAGACACAGGACCCGACCACTCGCCTTCATCCACAAACAAAAAGGGGATGTTTCTGAAAAGGATGTACGTAATGATCTGGATGTGCCCCTAAACTTTATACTTTCTCATGTCCAGATATGGTCCTGGAACAGATTAAAGCATGTACACTTTTATTACTATAAACTTGAATTATTTTTCAGATTGAATAAGCCCTAAAACATAATTTAGGAGTGCTCATTTGTATTATATCTACTACAATCATCCCCTAACTACATTTTAATTTAGAGTTTAAGTAGAGCAGCTCGTTTAAGGAAATTACAATATGAACAATTTTTTATTTATTAATTTCATGTCCAGTCCTGCAGTCATAATCATGATCTAAATGCACTGTTGTGCCAAACATATTTGCTTTTCCAAGATGAGTTCTATCGATTCTCTGTGATTTTATATTATTGAATTTATTTATTTGTGTTATAAGAGGGAATAAAAAGAGAAAGGGGGAGAACATGAGGAGAGATAAGAATAGAGCACAAGCAGACTGCTGCACCTGTGCAAACACAAACAAACCTAAAAACACATATCTGAGGAAACCTGACTACACTAATCAATCGTGTGACGTGTTTATTTGTGTGCGTGAAATGTACTCAAAAATGAGAGCAGAGAGCCATGACAACGCCCCCAGAGACATATGGAGTTAATTTCCTGCCAAAAGGTTTCAAACAAAAAAACGTTTTTTTACAAACTGTCCTCGAACACAAAACATTTCGTTTGTGCCAAAAGTCACGTGATACCTTAGATGGAATTTGCTATTTCCCCCTCTCGACAGCAGGGGGTGCTATCCCAACAACTGAAACAGCACTAACGCTTTTTGTTGAAAATACTAACTGTTGTGACCTGCAGCTGTTGCTGTTATATCTGACAATCGAGGTCAAAAATGCTGGACTGTATATTATGCCAATGTTTTTCCATAGTTCTGCTGTTGAATTCATCCATTTCCTCAGCTAGTTTTAACGAAACACATGAACTGTTTTTCAGATAAAACATTGACAATTAATAAAGTTGTTTCATCTAAAGGATGAACAATAAAGGCAAGCATTTGGAAATGTGTTCCTTTTCATTATCTAATGTTAGTAACCAAGAATTCAAATCCTTTAGGGAATAAAGACTTACTAAAACAGTATGTCATACCAAGTGACATATAAAGGAGTGGTTAATTGTCCCAACACGTTTGTATTCTTGCTCAATTTTACTAAGTCACGTGCAACCAGTTTTCCATAACTTCACCATTTTAAAATGTTTACCAAATCCAATTACAATGTACAGTCAACTTTTTTCTACCTTTTCCTGCAGTGAATACATTAATACATCAGCTGAGATACATCTCCTCAGCCTGAGGAGCTGATGGTACTGTTTGAGTAAATCAAAGTGCCAAAAGTGATTTTATGGGGAAAAAAACATCATCAGCTCTTTATTGTCAAAAGACGATTCAGGCAACAACAAAAAAAAATCACCTGGAAAAAAAAATCCAGAGGCTTGCTTTTAATTAAATTGAGCTCAATTGTCAATGCTTTATCCAAGAAAAACAGTGTTGGCATGGCAACAGTAAGCTAGATCGAGTTTCAGTTCACATGACAACCATTGGATGTTCAGGATTAGTAATGTTTTAATGTTAAATAAACTGAATTAAAATCAGCTTAGAAACAGAATAATGAAAGTTTTCATGCACAATTTTTGTGATTTTATCTGTAAATTCTGGTTCAGATTCATTACCAACTAATTTTCATGTTACTGCAAATCGACATCAGGCCCAGTGACTGCTCACTATTACGTTCAAAACAGCGAGGAACAGCACTGCGGCATATTGAACAGAGGACCCGGAAATGGAATTCTGCATCATGGCTTAACAACCGGATATAACGGTGACATCACCTGGTTCCTCCAGGCCTGGACGGATGACATCATCAAAGATTACACCACTGTGGGTGCAGCGGTTGAACTGTCGGCGGTACATGGGCAGCGTGAGGATTCGCCCCATCCAGGTAAAGTTCCTGCACAGGTCAGGAAACTCCTCCTCAGGGGAGCCCCTCTCCAGATGGAAACGACCCATGGGGTCAGGAGGAACCAGACTCTGAGCAGACAGGACACAGAGCGGCCAACTATTAAATTAAAACAACTGTTATTTTAGTTGGGTTTTCTTGTGCTGTAAAACAATAGAAAATGTCCATTATTCCAGTCAAATTCAGATTTTGTGGATTTTAGAAAGATTTTTTGTTTGGATGAAAATGTAACACTTGAGAAGATTCTTGAAATCTGAGCAAATTATTTGGAACGTGACATTTTGTGTTTGATCTGAAAAGTTAAAGAAAGATTTGATCAAACTGAATTTTTTTTACATAAATTAATTATTTTTTCTTTTAATTGAACATTTTGACCTTTTTTATAAGAAACCTCTGAAGAGAAATTAGCTTGAAAAAGGTTCAAACCTAAATGAAAACCACTAATAACTGGTATTGTGAGAAAATTACAAATTTGTAAAATCATTGTCCAAACATAAAATGTATAGTTAGGGCTGGATCAAGTGACCTGTGATCCACTGAGCATGTCTTCTTTTCTTCATGTCATCTTTTCACTCTGTTTATACTAGGGATGCGCCGATCCGATATTCAGTATCGGTATTGGCCGATACCCAAATGTAAGTATCGGTATCGGTATCGGAAATAAAAAAGTGGTATCGCCCCATCCCTAGTTTATACCCTGTTGTGCATTTAATCATTACTTATTATTAATCTCTCTCTCTTCCACAGCATGTCTTCTGTCCTGTCTCTCTCTCCTCAGCAGGTGACCCCCCCTCCCTGAGCCTGCTTCTGCTGGAGGTTTCTTCCTGTTTAAAGGGAGTTTTTCCTTCCCACTGTCGCCAAGTGCTGCTCATAGGGGGTCGTTTTGATTGTTGGGTTTACTCTCAAATTATTATAAGGTCTTTACCTTATAATAAAAAGCACCTTGAGGCGACTGTTTGTTGTGATTTGATGCTGTAAAAATAAAACTGAATTCAAACCACAGAAGTCTTTTGGAACCTAAAATTTGTTTGTTTGTTTACATGTACAGTATTAGAAAAACACTGTGTCTGCAAAACCCTCACTCATCAAATATTAACTCCATAATAGCATTCGTATATGCGGCTCAGTGTGGCTGAGCTGTACATTACTGAATCACAGTGAATCAAGCTGCATCAAAACGATTACCTCCAAAACTGGCCGATATCTCATCTCCTTAGCAAACGTAACTGGAGCTGAAAGAAGCCAAACAGAGAAACGTTTTAATCAAAGATTAAAAGCAGCAGCAGTGAAAACTAGTTGCAGCCGTTCTACTTAAAATGTTAGCATTCTTTACCAATAAATGAAAATGCATATACTGTACATGTAGATCAATCTATTCATCGATAGTGAACGTATTATAATTTTGTGCTATTCTGACATAAGGAACAATGCTCTGAACCACTGGCTCCAGCAGTGATAGTCACACAGGAGACTGATGCTCAAAGGCAGTCAAAGCAAATCTGTGCTCTAAAACTACGACAGCGAATGAAAAAATGAACACGAAGTGAAAACGATGGGACACTCACGTTTGATCTTCCACATGTCGTCAGCTCGATGGCAGGCAGACGGCTATCGGTGCGACAAAAGATCTAAGAATAGTGTTGGTGCGGCGCCGCCATGCAGGTGTCCCATTACAGCCCACACAATGTCAGCCTTTTTATAACCACACAATTCAGCCCTGCTGCTCAGCCTGAAGCACGTCAGGTCAGAGTGAACGACATGGTTTTGAAATAAACCCCGCGAGTCTCATTCCTACTCCCTGTCCTCACAGCTGTGATCATCTTCATTCTGTGTGCAGCAGAGTCTTTGACCTCCACCTGATAATTAACCTTGAACTCCGTCTTAAATAAGAGAGAAATCCTGAGTGGATTGTGTGCTGGACTATAGGCTCACAGGGGGTCTTGTGCCCAGGATCAGACCACGAAGCGTCTGTCATGACCAGTAAGTTGCTGGACTCAAGAAGCAGACAACAACAATGCTGAGCAAGTTTAAAGGTTTTATTTACAACTGCAGAACCTCCAGTGAAGGAGGACAGAGCAGGCAGGGACCCAGGAAGGGTCCGATGGCAGCCTGTAACCCAGAGGGGCTCTCCTGAGACCCAGCTCTGCTCACGGGGGAAGGAAACAAAAAGATACCAGCTAACACTTGAGGTCAGAGTTCACCCCACAACAAAAGGATAGACGATGCTGAATAGATGCCATCCTGACAGTTTGTCCTGCAGCTGCAGTCTGAAGTACTGAGAGTTTTACACTGTTGCTTTAAATACCTGGGGAGAGCTCAGTGCTGCAGGACCACACTGATCTCAGACCTGCTGTGAGACCAGGATGAAACCTGGATCTGAAAACTGAGATGCTCCACAGACAGATATTCAAAGACATCCCAAAATTATTATTAATAAACTGAAAGTGTTTTGTTTGAGGAACGGCCTAAAGTTTCTCCCTTATTACGGTGCAGATCACGTAAACATGCGAGAAACAGAGAGCTCTGAATGCGCTGCAGTGCAGGTGGAAACAGGTTAGAACTCATGAACTTTGATCCTATTCGGCTCGTCAGCATCTGAGGATAATGATCAGCACCGCTGCCTCACAGGCAGAACCCACTTCGGCCTTTTGGATGTTCTCCTGGAGATCTGTGCAGGATTTCACAAAAACACCCAGCTAGCTTCATCCAGCTTCACTTCCTAGTCAAAACAACCGGATCGAGAACATTTCAGTCCATCAGATGTTCACTTCAGAGCAACAGCAGCTGAAAGGAGCTCAGGTCTCTGCATCAACACACTCAAAGCATTAACAAAGTGACTAAGCTAAGTCACACAGGCTCCATCAGCTGAGCTGCTCAGTGTTCGTGTGGCAGATGAAGCCTGGGACGGGCAGTTTTCAGCGGCCCGATGCCTTCTCGCCCTGCAGCTGTTTGGGCAGCTTTCGGCGGTCCTTGGTGGCGTTCCTCTTCCTCTTCTTGCTCAGGAAGTTCTCCAGTTTGCCGCTCTTCTTCAGCTCCTGGTACTTCTCAGCCAGCTGCAGCTTCTTCACATCAGCTGGAATCAAAAAGAAACAAAAGAGGAGTTTTTAAAGCTGCCGTTCCTTTTCACAGATAAGCCACTCTGTGAAGCGACGCTCTTACATTTCTTGAAGAAGAAGGGCTGCCCGCCCTGACCGGCGCGCTCCCTCTGCTGCCTCTTCAGCTGCAGCTCTCGCTCCCTCTGCTGCTCTCGGCTCTTCCTCGCTCGCTCCTGGTTTTCCTGCGCAAAGTCAAAAAAAAGACTTCAAAAGCAGCCTTTTCCGTATGTGAGGACGTCAGGATGCAATTCCTAGTTTCTGCAGACGAACGCGCTGCGTTAAAAACTGGGCACGAGTAGTTTGGCAGCCCACCGTGTTCTCTCATCGTACAAACATGTCTGAGTGCAGAAACAGGATCTCTGAGCTTCTGCTCGAACAGGTTGTCGGCACTGCATCGCTCCGTCGCCACATCTGATGTCACGCAGTCTTACAGCAGCGTGCTGAAGCATTAAAACGACTTCAAACAGATCACTAGAAACGTGCCGTTTGCTTTTTTGGTGCACGAACTGCCGAAGTGAACGACAGAGGGTCAGGCTGCAGCAGCTCAGCGAAGAACGGCAGTCGGGACACAAACTTCCAGCACGAAGGAGAA
>VOQJ01018102.1:0-10183 GCA_015052665.1 Apistogramma diplotaenia | reverse complement strand
GCGAGAAATAATAAGAAAGCGCCATCTTTTGGTAACACTCTGCAATTGAACGAAAGGGGTGTGCTCATGCTGGACTTTAAAAACGCCCAGAAGAACGGGGGGAAGCTCCAGCTTCCCGACAGCCTGAGACCAACTGGCCGATCGCCGGCAGGTGGCGGCAACTTTAAGTGGCTACATCTGTATGCATTACACACCAGGCAGAAGAAAAGATAGTTCCCATCAACCCCAACTTATCTGGGCAAGACCTCAGTAATGTAGTTACTTTCTAACGTGTTCATGTTAAGATACATTATCTCAAGGGACTGAAGTATTGAAAGTATTGACACTTGGATTTGAGAATCGATTTTAAAGCATGAAGGCTGGGTATCGGAAGTATCGATATTTCAGTATCAATCCGCACATCACTAGATACCAGTCTCATGCACGTCTTTTTGTGGATTCCACAGAAATAGGCGATAGAAACAGCAAGAGCTTTAAGGAGAAAGGAGGGGAATGGCTGTGTCTGTTAACTCGAGGTGGTGCAATCCCAGACATGTCTCTGTTAAGAACTGGATTTGCAGCCCAGACATTGAACTCCTTGGCATTCTTATTACTTACCGAGAGTAGGCTGTTTACCAGTGCAGGTGCAATCACTGTTTACATCCCTCCATCCGGCAATGCGGAAGCAGCATGTGACGTCTCACCTACCCTACAGACCCCCACACCCTGCCTGATCCCCATGACAACCCCCCTTTCCCCTACCAGAACCATCACTCACTACCTCCCCTCTGACACTCACAAAAGATGCCACCGGGGAACCATGCTGTCCTTTGTCTTCATCACCTATACTGAAGACTTCAGTACTCCACTGAGTCATGCAAAACCTTTTGGATGCTATGGCCATAGTTTGATGCATTACTGTACAGGGACCTGGTGGATCAGTTCATGAAGTGCTGTGGGGAAAACCACCTACTGTACATACATGTAAATATGGAGAAGACAAAAGAAATAATGGCTGACTTCAGAAAGCTGTCACTCTCACCTGTCTGCATCTGGGGGACTACTGTGGAAACACTGTCTATCAATGAAAGGTATACAGCTGGATGATAAACTAGAGCAATCTACCAACACATAGGCACATGGGTCTGAGTCACCTTTGAGGAGGCTTAGGTCATTCAAGGTCTTGAATAAGATCACCATCTTTCTTGTTGTGGTGTACTGGGGTGCAGACATCAAGGCAAAGGTTGCAAACAGACTAAATAAACTCACCAGGAAGACTGTCTGCTGCCGGCTCAAAGCTTGCCACTCTAGTGGTGCTGCCTGAGGACAGAATGATGACAAGCTGAAAACACCCAAAACACAACACAGTAGGCAATCTTAAAAGCAAGCTCAGCAACAGATGTCTACAACCCCACTCCTCAAAGGAAAAATATGGGAAATTGTTCTTCCCTCCTCCTTACATACATACTATGCACTTAAACCCACACTATCTATCTATCTATCTATCTATCTATCTATCTATCTATCTATCTATCTATCTATCTATCTGATTTGATGTAGCTGTGAAGCCGAATAAATATAGGTGACAAATATCATCTCACACAACAATGCTGAACTTGTTGTCTAATGCCTTTTGCAATATTATGTGAAGTGTGGAAGCACTGGCTATTGTTTAAACTGGCAACTGCTGACAAAATGTAATAAACACATTCAGCCAACAAATCCATAGAGGTGATCCCCCACTAGCCCAGCAAAGCATGTATTAGAAGGTGGACAATGGATGAATGAGATTACAAGCAAAACACAGCACAGAAATTGGCAGCTAGCTTAGTTCCCAATGCCAGGTAAAATCACTGTGTGAGACAAGTTCTAAAACCGAAGAACAGCCAACAGTCAGATCCTCTACCACCCTCACCCCCACCCCTCCACAATTCCTTACAAAGTCCTTACATGTGGCTGAGCAGTATTAACGTGACTAAATTCAAACATAAGTAAAGGCAGATATTTACTATTTACTCATCTAAAATCAAACTTCAGTGATTCTGAGCTGAAATTCCTAAGATTCCTTTACTAAAAGAGACACATTATGCAATTGGCAGGGGACTTTGTAGGAAAACACTCATGATACAGTTCTCGGAAGAGGAAAGTCAGCAGCATCGTGCCAGTGGAGGGTACGAGATACATAAGAGATGATAAGGTTGGATAGATACAATACAGCACGCCCATTCAGTGATTTATTTATGAGCAGAAGCACTCAAAGCCAGTGTGACTTGCACTGCATGTACATAAGACGGGGTGAAATGGGGTGTCATTTTCTAGTTTACATTAATAATCTAACAGTGGCATTTTGTAATGGCGGGAGTTTTGCAGACTAGGAAACAAGGTGGTATAGTAACCTTTAACCTGTTAATACAGAACCTGTGGTGTTGCATGGCCGGATGTCCTGGCATGGCGTTTGGCCCGCTCCCATGGTGGTTGTGGGTTGGACCATCTTAGCATTGGGGGGGCTCTGCTGGGTGTCGGGCGATTCTTGGGCACTGGTGGCCTCGGGCCATTCTCGGCTCGTGCTGAGGGTGCCAGCCTGTGGGCAGGGCGGGCTGCTCATTGGCTCTGGCTCTCTGGGCCCCTGCCCTTTGGCTGTGGGGGCTCCCTCTGAGGTCTCCCTCCTTCCTCCTCTGGAGTGTACATGAATAAGAATAAGAACAGCCTTTATTGTCCCACAACGGGGAAATTCGGTATACATGTGGTTGCCATCAGGATGTGTGGTCACATGTCTTCTGAGTTCCTGGTGGGCTGTGGATGGCCCGGCTCCCCTAGGTCTTTCTCTGTTTGCCTCTGGGTTCTGGGGAGCGTGGTTGTGGGTTCTTGCCCTCCTTATTGAATATGTTCCATGGCAGAGAACATTACTACAATATCACACATGTGTGTGGGGGTAGATTTGTGAATGTGTTAATACTTTTCTATTATTTTTCCTGTTCTCTCCCTTTTTTCTCTCTATTTTCTTCTTACTCTTTCCTTCCTGCCTGTCAAAGCTGGCATGAATAAATAAAACAAAAATAAAAATAGAAACACTTACAAGACAAGCCTATAGAAAACTTATGGAGCTGTTCTTGTGAAAGCAAATATGTTTGGTACACAAATGCATTCGGACCATCATTCTGATTGCGACATGTCCAGACCTGACAGGCTTTGAAAAAAAAAAAACGTTGTATTTTTCCACACTTGCACTGCCCTCTACACTGTGTGTGTAACGGGGGGAGATGAATGGAAGAGCAGATTTGCAGGCTTCGTGCAACAGTGAAATTACTAGGAAAACCACATATTGGCTGTGAAGCACAATTTCTCAGCTAAATGTTTCCGATAGGACAAACCATCCTGGATTTACAGTAATGCAAAGTGTCCCTGTGCAGGGTGTTTCCGCAATGATACACTTGTTAAAACAGACAGGGGGCTTTGTGTCCTTGATATAAAAAGTTACAACTTTAAAATATATACGTGCATTTGTGTAGCTGTGTGTAGCTACACCCTTGTCCTACCAAAGCAGCTCTGATGGATATGGAACATCTGGTTGTGACGCTGTAGTTTCTGTCTGATCCATTCAGTGGGTCTGACCCTCAATTAAATAAAGGACTGGTTATTCCTTTGACTTTAGAGCTAACACTGCCATTTCAAAATTTTAATTGAGAGTATTTTGGTTTATGTCCAGACACCTAGGAATGCATGTTACTGATGGACTAAAATTTGATGGCATGACTTGGGAATCCCAGTGGATGTGCCTGCTTTCCTTAAGTGTCGTTCTTAATCCAAAAATTTAGGTTGAATCTTTAGGGACTAGATTTTTTAGTTAAAAAAAAAACTCACAGTATTCTTAGTGAGCCTTACCAACACTGGTTAATCGTGCTATTTACAAACTTTCATAAAAATCTGTCTCTTTTCGTTAATATCATGGATCTAACCTCTAATCCACCAGGGTCTTATTATACAGAGCAGGATTTTGTCTTATCCATGTAACTTCAGGGGTAATCGTGGGTTTTCTGTACTATAAAGGTGGTTCACTTCTTACCAGGCTAAATTAACGTGGAACCTAATCTGCTCTGGTGCAGGTTAGGTTCAGGTATGAAATTGCTGCCCAATGATCAGTTATCCACAAATAGCGTCACCATTATTCAGATCACTCAGACCACTGCGGAGAGCAAATGGGTCTAAAATTTATTGGTATCTAAAATACCTGGTTTCCCTAATGAGCATCATTAGTAAATATAAATTTGTAGATACAACTTTATTCCCTTTTTTGGCAGAAAACAATTTTACAGTTTTATCTTTCTGAAATATAGAACACAAACGAAGAATCTCTGTTCAGTCAAAGGAAGTTAGCGGAATCTATATATTTGTGTTTAGAAAGGAATGTATTAAGCATGTTCCTAATTATTACATTTTTTGTGTTGTTGTTGTGCAGTTCATGTGTTGATATTTTGGCAGTTGTTAAATGAAACCCTGTGCACTGAAGCAGGGAAGCAGCGAGAGAGAATAATAGCAGGGACGTAAAAAGTGAGTGATTATTGCTCTCCGCGCTGTCAGCGTGCATGACAGAGAAATGCAGATTATCCGGCTTATGATCACAGGACATTCACACAGAAAACAATTGGAAATAATTAAACTAAAGCACTGCATTTAGCCACAGAAACAAGGACACAACTCCAAAAACAACTGTTTCTTTGTTTTTTTAGACGAATAATGGAGCTTAGTTTTTAAATGTGAGATACAGACTCGAAGACAGATGCTCCCACAGGATGTGTGTGTGTGTGTGTGTGTGTGTGAGTGAGAGAGAGAGAGAGAGAGAGAGAGAGACTAATACATATTGTTAGTGTCTAGCTGAGATACTTAATAACTCCTTAATGTAAGGTTCTGATTCAGTCTGAGCGATGCTTTTGTCTGAAAGCTGAAAATACAGAAGCTATATGCATACAGTAACCATACATATCCATACTTCCATATTCCTGTAAATTCTGAAGATTTCCTTTTTGCAAAAAACAACATTCCAAAAAAGTCCATAATTATCCAAATTAATACACAATTCTGGAGTTTGAAAGTAATTAATGAACGTATCTATGACAACGACATATGTTTAAAGACCAAGAGTATTACAAAAGGAGCTGGACCTAACTGCATATATGCTTGGATATAGTCCAGCATTGCTTGGATGAAGCCCAAAAATTACCTTATTACATACTTGAGATCATGCAGCTCAGACATGTAGTCTACACAAAAATATTCAGCTCACAACCAGGAGGAGAAATACATTTAGAAACTATTGTGTGTAACAGATTATGACAGATAACCTTTTCTGAACTATAACTTTTATACTTGAGAAGGTAAAGTAGTGAAGCAGGCAACAGCAAGAACAGTTAGCTAGCGGCAAGTTTCATGTAGAAGCTGCATATAGAGAACAAGTGCAGGTGGTAAGAAGTCGTGAATTTTTATTTTCCTATTAATTATATGTATCAGAAGGATTGTAGTTTCTATTATTTGAAAGTGATGGGTGGCTGGATTTCAGTGAGAACCACTGAAGTCACGAGAGCCAAGCTTATTAGTTATTATTAGTTGTTCTGGAACAGCAAGCGACAAGACGCTCATACAGAACCAGGCAGGTAGTGTTGCAGGAGTTTTTGGTCTCATTATTTTAGGACACTTGAACAAAGGTTTGTCTCAGTGGAGCTTTAAGGACTATGATAATCCCGTTGTACTGATGGCACCATTTGTACTGATCTATGAAGGGCCACAGGGGCAGATACGTGATGCACTTATCGTGGGAATGATTGTCGAGTAATTTTGGGCTTTTAATAATTTTTTTTAGACTGTTCTTTTTCCCCGAGTGGAATGATTGTATGAAATACATCTTTAAAATACAATAATTCAATCAACAAGTTAGAATTTATTTTTAATTTTCCCTAATCCATAAAGTTTGAAATATATTCATACATCTCAACTAATATTTCATTAAATGTCCCTTAGCATGTTTCGCCTCAACCAGACACTCTTGGTAACCATCAAGAAACGTCTGGAATGATTCTGGCTGCATATTTGACCACTCTTGTTAACAGAATTGTAGTGTTCATTAAAATGAGTGGGTTTCCTGGAATGGACCTGTCTTTTAAGCATACTGCACAAATTTTCTATAGGATTGAGACTGCTGTCATGTGCATAAGTCTGAACCATCATTTTGAGTTGTGGACATTCACGCTATTTTGAGTTATTAGTTTCAGTTTTTGGATATTGTTTAGTTCCATTTTTTGTTAACTGTTCTGCTTTTATTTATAGCAGGTATTCATGGTTGGTGTCTTTGTTTACAACCTATTCTTCATTTTAGTTTTGATATCTAATTTAGTTGTTGTTTATAGTTTGCTTATATTTCCTTTATCAGTTTTTTTCTGCCACTTGTGTGTCTGAGTTAAACCCTGTTTTGTTTTGGTAAGGTTTTTCTATTGTGCTTATAGTCAGTTTTACTTATTTGTCTCATTTAATTAATTTAACTGTGTCTTGTTACCCTCCTGTGTCTACTTCCCTTGATCACCTTATGTGTATTTAAGACATCAGTTTGTCTTGTCACATCAAATCGTTTACGGTTTAGACTGTTTGTCTTGTTTGTTTGTTTCCATGGTGGAGTTTCAGCTAAATAAAAGTTCATCTTTTGTTTATTCACTCAGTCTTCAAGTCTTTATTTTTAGTTTCACATTATCCATTCATATGACAGAATGATGCAAACAAACAGATGTCTTGTCATGATTTTGAGCTCTGATTTTGAGATGACTTTTGTTCTAGTTTATTATTTCTCTTGGCGTCTGTATTTTTCTTTGTGTCTCACTTGTTTGTTTTTATCTTCCTACCCTGACGTCAACTTCATGTGTCTTACTTTTGCTCTCTGTGTTACCACTTTCTGTTTTATCTTGCTGTGCTTTTAGTCCTTGTACAATGCCTTTAGTTTTGCTTCTTGTGTTTCTCTCCCAGCTGTTTCCTATTGTCCCTTTACACCTTCGGGTGGGAGCGACCGAGGACAGGCCTGCTCCTGTACCTGTTCCTTGGGTGAGGGCAGGTGAACTGATCATCATCAACATCATCATCATCATTGGTGTACCAACCCATCAGTCACCAGCGTCTGCAGCGCCTCCATCTCCAGAGCCTGTAACTGTAGCATCATACCAGTCGTCAGTCTGCTCCATCTGCTTCAGTCCTCAGCGGCACCTACTTCACCAGTCCTGTGTGCTGTGGTTCAGCTTCACCAGACACACCACCAGAGTCTTCATCCTCACCAGGAATCCAGCAGCATCAGAGCTGCTGGATTTCACTTCATCCAGAGCAAACTCAGTGTCGTAGGTGGTTGAAGAAAATCCATAATAATACTGCAGCATCATATGTACCTGCACCTGTTGCAACAACAGCTCTTTCACATGAAAACCTGGAGGCATCTAGGGAGCTTGAGAGAGAGAACCCCACCAGGGTGAAGACTCTGTGCTCATCCATAAAGACCATGGAGAATAAAGCATGTACATACATTGCTGAAGTTGTCATTCAGAAGATTTTATCCAAGCTGTGCAAGGTGTGAATCACATCCCTCAGCAGTGGGGATTCCCCACAGGCCCTGTTTACATCCATGAAAGAGTTCCAACCTGGAGCTCTTCTTTGTGTCTCTGATCCATTTGTCACCTTTGCCAGGAACTTTGAAACTTTAAGTGTCAGATTGAATGTGTTATGTATACCCCTCAACCTACAACTGCCATTTTATCCACATTCTTGAAATCAAGTATTGTAGATCCCTTGCCATGTGGCATTCAGGAGAACATGCTGATTCATGTGGTTTTGAGACACACTGTTTCATGTGTTTTATGTGTGGCTGGACTCCTCCCCTTGTCATTAATGTCTCGCAGGTGTGCTTCATTTGGTTGCACCTACACACCTGCAGCCAATTGATGGAGTAAAATAAAAAGCAGGCCAGCTGGAGCCAGGGAGTGACACAGAGAGACATGGAAGACAGAGTTCGTGAGAGCAGGCTGACCCTGTGTGATGGTATGAATGCCACAGTGTCAGCGAGTGTGGGAGCAATGGAGCGCAAGACCGCGGATGGACGGTGCCGGAAGAAGAGCGCAGATTCTGCCCCGGTCAGATTCTGCCCTCGCGTCCCGCTCGTGTCCCCTCCGGCAACGCGTGGAGGACACCCATCAAGGGCCTACGGCCGGGAAGTCAAGGGGGTGGCGGAGAGTCCCACCCCCGGTATGAGACTGCGGGGGCGTCATGCCCAGAACTGCCTCGTGCTAAAGGAAGAAACCCCAGAAAGCGGAGCATGGCCGGATCGCGGTGCAGCTTGGGCCAGTGTGTTGCACCAACCCCCCTCTCCCACTGTTGCCTCATTTATGAACTCCCAGCTTTAACTATATTGAGTGTCTATTATGGTGGTTTTTTATGTTATTTTAATTATGTGTTTGTGCCTTTTGCTTTAGAACTGAGCCAGGCCGGAGAAGCCAGCCCGTGGCTGGGGGAACCCTCTTGGTGGAGGGATGTTTGTTTGTGTGGAGCGTGTGTGCGTGTGGAGCACTGTGGGTGTGAGTTTGTGTTGTGTTTCTTTAATTTTTGGAGAGGGTCCCGGCTACTGGCAGTGCCTGCTCAGTTCTTTTTATTTTATTATTTTCTTTCACTGTTAGGATTTTAGTTTACATTTTATGTTTTAGTGATTTTAGTTTATATTTTATTATTCTAGATATGATTATTGTTTCTAAATAAAATGTTGAAATGTGACCCGAACCTTCTCCTCTCCCAGGATGGATTTTTTATTACGAACCTGTGTGTTTTTAAATATTTATTTTCTTAGTTTTCTAGAAGGGCGGTACCTTTTGTCCCCCTTCCAGTGGCGTTGTTGTTTTTATTTTCCTTTTTAATTCAATAAAAACCCTTGACCCCTGTCACATATGCGAACACTAGAATTTCAGGATGCAGAATTAAACAAGGACAAAGAACTGAACATGTCCTTCACAATGCTGTGAAACCAACAATCCAACAGTTGTTGGTTTCAAATCAAAAAACACCTTTTCCACTTGATTTTATGTTCCCAGAGGCATCTCTTGATTCTTTTGAATTCTTGCTGACAGAGGAACAGAAAAAAATGCCCAAATGATTGAAAGTGAGCGTGTGTGTGTGTGTGTGTTTGAATGTTTGTGTGTATGTTTACTGCAATTGTAAACACCAGTATTTGTCAGATCTGAACAGACAAAAAGTATGGTGGGTGCTGGTTTGGTGACTTTACTGACATCACAGGGTAGTTGCTCAGTCTTCCTTAATCTCTGGTCTCTGGTTAGCAGCATGTTTTATTTTAGTTTTTTGACCCTGGCTGCATTTACGTTTTTCATTTTTGTAACACAAATGAATGCATACGATTAATTATGTCATTAACTGAAGTTATTAAAGTAGTGCATTACATTATGGTATTACTAAAATTTTATTGTAATTGCACATGTTATTTTAACCTATTATAGAGTGAGACTGAGGTATATTTACATTCTATCACCTACAGCACAAATTAACTTACTGTAGAAGCATCTGCTGGGATTTCAGTTTCCATACATCTGGGCTGTAAACAGATTCTGAAATACATGTTTTCCCCTTTTATAACAGTCCTTTGTTGACATTTTATAGAGTGTCTGCATGACTCATGAGTGAACAACACATAGTCTGTATGCTTTCACAAAAATTCTTAGTTGTAGATGTTTAGAAGTTGAAGTTCTGGATCTGGGTCTTCAACTCACACCTCCAGCAGAACTTAAACTGCATCCCGACGAAGGAGATGGCTTGTCCATTACTGGGGGTGAGGTGGTTAAACAACTCCTTGGTGGCCAGGCCCCTGGGGTGGATGAGATTTGTCCCGAGTTCCTGAAGGCTCTGGATGTTGTAGGGCTGTCTTGGTTGACACATCACTGCAACATAGCGTGGAGATCTGGGGCGGTGCCACTGGATTGGCAGACCGGGGTGGTGGTCCCCATCTTTAAGAAGGGAGACAGGAGGGTGTGTTCCAACTATTGAGGGATCACACTCCTCAGCCTCCCTGGTAAGGTCTATGCCAGGGTACTGGAAAGGAGGGTCCAGGGCTGCCAGTCGAACCTCGGATTCAGGAGGAGCAATGTGGTTTTCGTCCTGGCCGTGGAACGCTGGACCAGCTCTT
>VOQJ01018101.1:0-10999 GCA_015052665.1 Apistogramma diplotaenia | reverse complement strand
GTGTAGGTGTGTGTGTGTGTGTGTGTGTGTGTGTGTGTGTGTGTGTGTGTGTGTGTGTGTGTGCGCGTGCGCGCGGTTTCTTCCTTTTCCTTTAATAACTGTGTTAAGAGACATTTTGGAAGGTAAACCAGAATGTTAATGCAGATGAAGACTGCTGTGACCAAAATAACTGAACTATTTTTGTGTTTCACAAAAACATTGCTGAGCCAAGGATTTTGGAAAAGTAAAAAGGAGACTGTTCATTGTCTTAGTTAGAAGAACTGCAGTTTGTTGTAACTGCTCCACATATATTTCACTCACAAGTGAACCTAAAGTTAACAAAGTTCTCGCGGGACAGAGGTGATGATGTTGAAGCTTTTAGTCCCTCTCTGCTGCATGTGTGAGGAAATCTGAGGGAGTTTACAGACTGTACTTGCAGATGATGCAGACTGATGTACTAAAGGGTGATTTACCACGATAGCTACGGTTCTTACTGGTACTATATCTGAAGCTTTTAACACTGTATTGCTGCAAAATATAAACATTTAGGGCACCACAGGACACATATTTTGAGACTTACACTTGGCTTCTTTTGTTACCACTTTACATTTTGCTCTGGTCTCCATCACATTTCCAGGCTGCCTTCCGCACAGACCTCTCTGTCTTGCTGGACCAGGTCGGGACTGGTAAGGAGTCCCTCAGCTTCATGAAGCGTCGAATCCGGCGACTTGCCCAACAGTGGGCGACAGCTGCAAATCGTCTGGATGCCAAATTGGAGCAACGATGGAGAGACCAGAAGAAGGTAAGCGATGGAGGTTAAAGGATAATGATTAGGTGCAGTCTTAAATTCTTTTGGCAGGAGATGTAACACTTTTTGACGAGACTAAATGTAAAGTACAACTTCAACAAAACTAAGTTAAAAATTTGTGTGTGATACATTGCAAGACTGTTTAAAAGAACAGGTAGGACGTAGAGTGGAAATAGAACAATAGCAATAAAATGTGCAACTTAAGCAAACTGAAGGACCTGAATGAGTAGC
Source organism: Apistogramma diplotaenia (assembly GCA_015052665.1). Lineage (NCBI taxonomy): Eukaryota > Metazoa > Chordata > Actinopteri > Cichliformes > Cichlidae > Apistogramma > Apistogramma diplotaenia. The sequence goes on along the minus strand of VOQJ01018101.1, from coordinate 9,981 downwards.
CCTCTCATCCACTGTCGGCTGGGATTGATTGAAGCCCCATGTAACCTCCTACAGGATAAAACAGGTAAAGCTTTGGATGGAAAGAAGCTGGGCATTAAATTGCTTTTTCAGATGCTTCATGAAGGTTTTTTTTCTTATATTATTTTTATTTGATTTATAATAGCTGGTAGAGGAAAAAATAATAGAGGAGGTAATGATAGGCTGTCGTCCATCTCTTCACTTTTTGAATCGCTGTGTAACTGTCTTTCCTTAATTTGATGCAGAATTGTTTTCGAAGCTGTGCTGCTGATTTTTACTGCAGTATCACATCGTTTAGGTTGCATTTGGAGCTGTGCAGTGTAGACTTGGCTGCTTCCTGCGAGCAACCATTCACGGCAGAGACTGTGTGTGAGTGAAAGACAGCCGTGCACGGATAAATGTGCATGAACAAACCAAAGCAAATGAGGCAATAAAATGATGATGATGATGGGGTTACAGCAAGATGTATGCAGCAGTGCTAGAAGACAAAGAGTAAGACAGGAAAGAGAGGGAATATGGATTTGCAAAGGACTGTTAAAAATAGGGAAGGCAGTGAAGGCAGCTGAGATGAATGAGACATTAGGCTTGAAAGAGTAAGCCACTTGTGGATTTAGGGTACTTCATTAAACTGAAGGTGTAAATCTAAACGCTTACATTTTTTTTGCTGTATGTTATTCCTTACACCACAATTTTTGGTTGTTTATCCTTTCCTACCCCATTTCCCCTCTCTGAGCATGCTCACACTTTTTTACTTAAGGTAGTAATGATGAATGAATGCATTAATGTGAGAAGGCAGACTGAGCAAGCATTCTGCCTCTTCTTTCCAAAATATCTCTCTCTGCCCGCATCTCTCTCTAAAATAAGTTAACATGGGTGGAAATAGTCCTCTGTCACTGTGATTGATGCTCTTCTTTCTTGTACTGCACTGAGGGGATTTGTTATCCTCTATCGTGCCTTCGTGGCTGCTCAACTGGGTATATGCCTTACAAAGTGCTGCCGCTGCTATCTCAACAGCAGATGTCCTGGCGTTTGTAAGAGTTAGCCTTGGCTGTCTAAAGCTGTTTATCACAATAATTAGAAACGGAAGTTAAAAAAAAATGTGCATCTGCGTATTCCCTGTCAGTCTGTGTGGGTCTGTGTTTATGCTTGACTGCTAATTGGATATCATGACAAAAAAACAAAAACAAAGCCAGTTTAAATCTCAGTCTTAACCACATAAGTGCACTGTGTTTGATGCATTTACATTTAAATGTCAAATTAAGGTCACTCACTACACTGTTGAGGGAATCACCGGCTGATTTTAAATGACTCTGACCCAGGAGAAAACACTGCGTGATATGAAATGACTGCGGCCCAGCACTCCTCTGACATTTGTCTCTGACACAGTCCCCGTTTCCATTAGCAGCTTCAGGACTATGCCTGAGTACACGGTCTATAGATGCGCCGGTTGCAATTTTCTGGCGTGACCTCCAGTAGATGCCAGTTTTCGCCAATTCCACTTTTCTTTCTATAAACAACAACTGATGGCATATTTTTAAAAAATATATTTTTCTAATGCAACATCATTTTCAGAATAAAATGCATTATTAAACCTTCCAATTTCCGCCAAACTGCAGTGAGTTACAGTATCTTGTTTCCCTTAAACAACTGAAAGTGCGCTGCTGCTTGGAAGAAGTTCAAATAATTCAGTGAAAATGAATTGCTGCTCTTTGCCTGACATATTTTACTTTACCAAACAAAAGCAGGTACAACAGAATTAAATTGCCGTTACATAATTTTTCAGTATGTTCAAGAGTTCACCAGGTAACAAGACATCCACCCTTTTCTCTTCTCGTCATCGCCATAATCTTACAAGTATCTGCTTTGATGCTGCTGGCTTGTGGCTGGCTTTGAGCTCTTGGTAGCCTTAGCTGTAGCCTTTGTTAGCTTCTTTAAAATGTCAACGTTCAGCTGGGTGAGGGTGATTTAAGTGTCTGATCAGGACATTCTGCAAATGTCCCCGCACAGTTTACTTTGGCTAAGATTGTGACTCACAGCAACGTTTTAGCGTGTGGCTGTCAGTGTCTGACTGTTTACTTGCACTCCTGTGTGCATGCTGTGGATGCATAAAATGGACCAGCTGGTAATCACACTTATGTGAGGCTGGCGGCTGATTCCAGTCCCTTGGCTGGTCAGTCAGTGCATATCTAGTCTTTGCTCTTCCAATGAGGCTCTGTTGATTCAGTTCTGTTTACTTGTTTGGCTTTGACTTTTATTGTGAGCAGAGTAGATGTTCCCTTGGAAGAAGAATAAATTAGCAGAACAGAGAAGCAGGTATGAAAGGAGTAAAGATCGAGAGGAATAGATGAAAAACAAAGCAATGCAGGCTACAAGTGTGTGTGTGTGTGTGTGTGTGTGTGCGTGTGCGTGTGCGTGTGCGTGTGCGTGTGCGTGTGCGTGTGCGTGTGTGTGTGTGTGTGTGTGTGTCAGAGCAACTCTGGACATTTGAGTAATATAATTGTGAAGGGTTTATCTGAAAGTCCCACCAGAATAGATTTTCTACAGGCAAGTGCACTTGCAAGTGAGCGATATATTGTATCAGAGTGAACAAAGGTGTTAAAGTATTCTAGGAAATCTCTTCGCGAGTGGCAATTTCCTTAGTGAGCCGTTCAGAAAGAATACGGTCAACCTCTAGGTTCACTTCATTTCAAAGCAATCATACATTGAAAGATATTTTTTAATCACAATTCTGAAACTTTATTTAAAATCAGGGACTTTGAACCATTATGTTGACTCTGAATGTTGTTTGTGTTTAAAAAGAAGCAGTTTTCATTTTGTTAGACATCAAAAGAAGCATATTTAGGAATCAATGAAAGGTTTTTAAAAGCCGACAGTATAGATTCAAAGACACCGGCCTTCTCCTGTTAACCTGCTGCACTGCATTCACTGCCTGTCTGGTGTTCGTTTTAGCATCTTCCCATGTCACTTTGTGTGCATCTGCGCTTCTTTGAACATGCACATTCACTGTGTTTGTCAGCAAATGTCAAGCTGTTAATTTCCCTTCTCCCTCTCTCTGCCCTCTTGAGAGTTAATAGACCTCTGACTGATGAAGTGTAGACAGTGTGGAAGGATAAGTGAGGAATGAGGAACTGGGGCAGGGGTAAAAGAAAAAGCTGCCAGAGGAAAGAGGAAGAGGAGGAAGCAAGTTGAAAGAATATGAAAACAAGCAGGAAAGACATGAGTATAAGTAAAGAGGGGCAAAGTAGTGTGTAGGGCCATGAAAGAAGGATGAGGAAGAAGGTGAAATTAAGGGTAGAATAGTGATGTTTGTCAGTGCCAACTTGTGTTGCCACCCATGGCTGGACAGCTGCAACCTTCTTCAGGGGCGCAATGAATGAGAGAACCAGGTCACACACACACACACGCGTACACACACACACACACACACTCAGGCGTGCATGTATCTGTGCAAAATCCTGTTCTAACAGATGCTAAGGCAAGCATTTGCATACTTCTGTCGTTAGCCTATTAGTGATGACTGGAGCACAGCATACCACTGGAGTGGTACCACATACTTAAGAGCCACTTCTACTCTCCTGCTCTCAAGTGTATACACCAAGGTCTTTCCAAGGATTTTACTTTGATACAGACTCACATTGCATAAAACATTTCAAAGAGTAGATTTTCTTTACTGCAACTGATCCCAGTTATATAATCATGTAACATAAATTAGAACAGTAAAACAGTAGAAAATGCCTTGATTCGGATTACTGGTGCATAAACATACAAATAGATGCACCAGTGTAAAGGTGATCGAGTTATTGTACCTCCGTTTGTGTCTCAGTGGGTTTGCAGAGTCTTTATTCGGTCCCTGTGGGATGTTAACAGGAAAAATGAGCTTTTGAGCTCTTTGAGAATCCCCAAGCCTATGGCGAGCGAGCATTTACGCCAAACACACACGAGGGATTCTAACCAGAGTTCATTGATGTATGTCAGCGTGAAACAAATCAACAAAACAAACCCCCCCCCCCCAAAAAATCTGCACATTCAGAGACACACACCATCTGGGAGTACCGTAAGTCCACTGTATAAAGAGCTCAACTCTCTTGTGTGTGTGATCAGATTCCTGAGGGAGGCGGTTGGCTGTGACACACACAGTTTATGAGGCTTCACTGTTATTCCTTCTGTTGTTTCCATTGTGTGACTTTCTACCTGTTTGTCTTCATTTGCAAGTATGCAAAATTGTTTTGGTAGGACAGTTTTCAGTTCAAGATTTTTATTCCCTTTAAAATTTGACCTTTCCAGTGTTATTCTGACATTTTCGATACATTTCGCTCTAATGGCCTTCCCATAGAGAGAAATTAATATTTATAAATGAAGGTAAACACTTACTAATAGAAATAAATTAAAGTCCCTCCTCTGCAATTATGCTCAGAGCCCAGCTGATATTAGCTATTTGACGATATATCGGTATTGGAGTGTATAACAACTGATAATGAAAATGAAAAAGTAAACAAGAGATGAATATAAATATGAACATGAATCCACAAAAGGGAACCTTGCAACTTCCCAGTGTTTCGAATGCTACAAAGACAACTAGTTGATCCAAGAGTGTAACTTCTTATGACAATAAAACTTTTTTTTATATACTATCTTAGCAAGGACTCATAACCACACATAACAAAAAATTAGAGAAATTTGTTTATGTTTTGTGTGTCTAGAAAAAAAAGTAGCCAATCTATTGGATTTTTAAATCACCAAATATCGGTATTGTTATCGGTCTTACAAATCCCATATTGGTCGGGCTCTAGTTTGGATCACGAGTGAGTTGCCAGGTTTTGCAAAGAGCTCTTTCTCTCCTACGATTAACTTTAGCCAGTTTATAGAATCCAGTCCACAGTTATTCCGCTCTGTTGCCACTGTGTGATTTTTTTCCCTCATATTTATTTATCAGTTTTACTGTTGTGCCAGTATTTGAAATTCAGCTCCTTCTGTCTCCATTTCTGCGTGGTTGCCAGCATTTCACTGATACACCCTATAACCAACACCACAACCGAGCCAGGGAATAGTATTGGTGCCACGGATTCTCACTCTTGCCATCTGCCACCCAAACTGTAATTAAATTTCACTTATCTTTTTATGAAGCAGAAGTTAATAGAGCAGGTTTATTCAATCAGGGGATTTTTCACGCCAGCTGGAGCCTCACTGGAGCTTGACTCTGCTGCATGCACATCGTTGTCCAGAGTTGTATACGCATTTTTTTTCCAAGTGAGGGCATCAGTGAAATAATTGTATCAAATGTACTGGGTGTATGAAGTTAGAAACACCACAGTATATACACAGAGCTAAACAAAGTATTTAGAATTGCTATATTCAGCATTTTTAATCAAGTGCAAATCTGAGAACTACAAATGTTCATATTGTTGAGTATTGAAAATATGTGCTGTTTGTGAAGGGATAATGGGTTGGGACAGCGAGACAGAGTTAATGAGGCTCTACATTAGTATCAATTGAATGCTCACCTCCCCTAATATTTAAAGATCAACAAATGCACTTAGCAGCTTGAGTCACATGTTTCTCACAGGATTTTGGTGGACACCAAAAACTGACCCAAAAATGCTAATACAGGATTTAGATTCCCAACATGACTCCAAAAAAAGAGCTTACTTTGCACCATAACTGCTGAATGTGTAGATAAGCAGCATTTTAAGCAGAACTTTGCCATGTGAACCGAAAATATGATGACATTTCACCGTTATGTTCACAACCTGTTTCCGTGGCCAACTGAAAATATTATTAAACATTTATTGTGGGTTAAAATCAATAATTCATCTAACTTTGTACAGTTTTTCTTTCTCTCATTTTATTATTCAGTTGCAGTCTTTCCCATCATCATAAAATCGCTCATATTCTGCAGCACGATGCATGTATGTATATTGTGTGCAGGTGCATGTGTTGCTCTTTTAAATTTAATATTAGCACACTGTGACATAATTAGTGGGGGAAGAGTGAAATGAGCGCATTGTAGCACATATCTGAAAAGCTCTTGGAAGCTTTTAATCATTACCTCTACAGCGAAGAGATTTGAAAGTACAAACCCAGGATACGCTAATGCACTTGCATACAAATGGAGAGACAGTAAACAACTGCCTTGAAAACTTCTTGGCAAAGTCCTCACATTTGGTCTTAAGCTCATTATGTATGTTGCATGGTCAAAGTTGTGGGCTCCATTTGCCAGCAAAAGCAGCTGGAGGTGTTCATGCTGTGTTAGTTAATCGGGATTACTGAGCAGAGCAACGTTTGGACATGACTGTGTCTAATCCACTGTGAAAAGTAACGTGTTGCTCATTTCTCGCTGGGGTGCGCTAATTATGCAGTAGCTAGGTGGATATGCATGACAGGACGGTGGCCTCAATGTGAAGAATTGTGTAACAGTGCCATAATAAAGGCGTAATAGTTAATCTACATAATATTTTAACTGAGATTTTCGCATTAGATCTCTAAGAAATTTGTCACAGTGGTTTTCTATGTGCATAAGTTACATTTGAAATGGGTTGTGCGGTAAGTTGTTCTACTGGAGCATGAGGGGGTAATTCATTGGGGATTTCAATGAATTACTTTTCAGTTGCCACAACTTCCTTTTCAAAGAGTCTGAAATTCTAATGATATAATCCTCAAAGTTATTAAAACGGCGCGCAGAGCAGTAGCTTAGCTTTCCAAGAGCTTAACATTATCCACTATGTGCATACCTAGAAGTGTCATAATGTATACCATATTTAATTAAATGAACTTTATCATAAACATTTGGACTTGGTGTGCATGCACAGTGTTTAAAAAAACAAGTAAACACAAATGAAAATAATAAATCTGTTGAAAATTTGTTTGAGTAAAAATTCTTTTATTAATTTTTCAAATGAAGTGAATTCATGTTCTTGAAACTAAATTAGAGCCAGTACACTGGACTTCTCCGAGAAGTTAGAAATTAATTAGGCACAACATTCAACAACTAAAACAGCAGGCAGGACTGTTGTGTAATCTGTCTTTTCACATTTGAGAAATATTCCTAAAATTAGAACCATCCTGTCTCAGCGTGATGCTGAGAAGCAAATTCATGCCTTTATTACTTCTAGGCTCAACTATTGTAATTCACTATTATCAGGCTGCCTTTAAAGCTCCCTGAAAAGTCACAATGCTGCAGTGAGAGTACTGACAGGGACTAGAAAGAGAGATCACATTTCTCCCATATTGGCTTCTCTTTATTGGCTCCCTGTTAAATCCAGAATATGATCTTCTCCTCACATACAAGGTATTGGATAATCAGGTTATCTTAAAGACCTCATATCACCCCAATAGAGCACTTCGTTTTCAGACTGCTGGCCTGTTGTGGTTCGTAGGATTCTTAAGAGTAGAATGGGAGGCAGAGCCTTCAGCTCTTCTCTGGAACCAGCTCCCAGTTTGGATTCAGGAGACAGACACCCTCTCTAATTTTAAGATTACTTGCCTTTTTGATCAAGCTTATACAGTAGTTAGGGCTGGATGAGGTGACCCTGAATCATCCTTAGTTATGCTGCTGTAGACCTAGGCTGCTAAGGGGGTTCCCATGATGCACTTTTTTCATTCACCTCTTTTTACTATGCTTATAGATCACTCTGCATTTAATCATTAATTATTAATATTTGGTTTTCTTCCAGCACATGTCTTTTGTCATGTCTCTCTCTTCCCATGCCCAACCGGTCACAGCAGATCACTGCCCCTCCCTTGAGCCTGTTGAGCCTCCGTTGGAGGTTTCTTCCTGTCAAAAGGGAGTTTTTCCTTCCCACTGTTGCAAAGGCAAAATATAATATATAACAATATGTTCCCTTCTTCTTTCAGATCCTGATTCATGTAGGCTTCCTAACTGAGGAGTCTGGAGATGTTTTCAGCCCCAAGGTGCTGAAGGGGGGGCCTCTTGGAGAGATGGTCCAGTGGGCTGATATCCTGACTGCACTCCATGTTCTGGGGCACAACCTCAAGATCTCCATGTCTGTCAAGGAGCTTCAGGGGTGAGTTCTTTGTATGTAAGATCTACCAGTGGCCAATTTAGCAGCTTGCTTTTGTAATTTTGTATTCAAAATGTGCTCATTTCCACTTAACCCAGGCATTAGCATTAAGGGTGTTAAGGTCCTGTCACTATATTGATCTCATATTGGCTCATTTCATAGCTTGAAGTGGTGTTTTTTGCTTGTTTGTTTTTGTTTTTTTATCACCCCATGTCAGCATGCAGGCTAATTTCTGATGACTGATCAAGCTGCACTAGTGTAAACACACACACACACACACACACACACACACACACACACACGAGTGAATGGATGTAAATTTGTCATGGCTGGAAAGATCCCTCAAGCTTTTTCTGTTTAGTCTATGTAATCAGGTTCATGGTCAAGACTGAATAAATCACAGAGGTTGTCATCTTCCATGTTAATGAATGGCAAATGTTTGACAGACGAATTATGAATAGGCATATTGTGAGAAGATAGCTTAATCATATTAGGTGACATCTTTGTTCAGCCTTGATTGAGCCACTAAGTCTTTGTCTTTCTGCCATCGTTGATCAGTGCAATGACACAGGTACAGAGTATAGATCAATATAATGATGCCTACAGAGTCCCGGCTGTTCTCTGCATTTCACACTGTGCACTGCTTCGGACTACTTTCACAAATCATAGAAGGAGCATTGTATTGATGCCCAGCCTTTGGCAGACTTTCGGTAGACATATAATACTGCTGCAGGGGCCAGCACAGTGTGGGACAATATAGGGGAGTTTTATACTGTAAAAAAGTGACTTTTGAGATTGATGGCACAATCATTTTTACCACTGGAGTTTCTTAAGATCCGCATTTTCAAATTTATCTGTCTGATATTCTGGGTTGTGATGTTTCAGGTGACTGCACAGTATATATTAACATACCAGCGCGAACAATTTTTCTTTATTCACCTTTCCCAGTTTCATTTGTAATTGATGTGTTGCTCTCTCTCTACCCTCAGACCTCTTAAAGGCTTCATTGACCTTTGGTTCACCAAAATATTTAGAAAGCCTTGCAGCTACAGGAAAGCTTTTAATGCTTTTCACAGTGAACATTATAATAACATGTAATAAAGGGTAATGTAACACTGTTTACTGGCTCCGTTTAGTGAAAATCAATTCTTAGAGGAGGATGCATTGTGAGGCAGAGTTCTGTGCTCCTGTGATGTGTAGTTACAGCACATTTAGCTTCCATATTTCCTGCCACGCGGCGAAGCTGCACACAAGTGCGCAATGATTTGTGATTTAAAAAGCATAACTATTGATTTTCTGCTTTTGGGCGCTGTGAAATATACGGGGGGTGAAAACATATTTTTGTCAGTGAATGAATTAATTAAAGCATTCCCTCAACACTACTGCAGTTCTATGTTAGGACGGCATTCTTTGTGTACATTCACGCCATGCCCCATGAATGCAATTATCACAGTGCGTGTTGGTAAACAGACAGGAAAGCAGGAGCTTTTTTTTGTTTGTTTGTTTGATTATCTCACACCATAATTAACAGTGGTTCACACAGAATAGGCCTCAGATGCAAATCAGCAAAAACGTTCATAAACAATGCATTAATGTTGCTTTATTGTGTATTAGGATTGTTTTTCATTAGTCTTTTGAGACAGATGTTGTGTTTTATGTTTATGTTTATGTTTTTGCAGATTTTATAGATTCACCATGGTACCAGTCTTTCCAAATGTTGTGCAGGTTCAAATTTTAACACTTTTTTTTTTAGATTTTGTTTTCTGCTCGTTGATATTTTTGCATGTTTCTTGTATTATTGAGGTTGTATCTTTTCTCACTTGTCTCATGCCCAGACTTGTCCATTTCTGTGAGCATACTTCTTTTCATATTTTTCCAAGAATGTGTAAATAGGCATACAAAACAGAGGATCTAGTCGGAGATACAGATATAAATGCGGGGGGGG
>VOQJ01018099.1:6722-20338 GCA_015052665.1 Apistogramma diplotaenia | reverse complement strand
ATAGACAACACACACACACACACACACACACACACACACACACACACACACACACACACACACACACACACACACACATTTGCATCCACACCCTTTTCTCATACGCATGCACCCTAAATACATTTGCTGTGTTCACACAAACACTGACAGGCGCTCTCTGGCTGTCTCTTGATGTACTGACAGTATTAGGACCTGACACAATGAGGAAACAGGTTTAGGGGGCAAACACAAACAAAATTAGAAGGAAGAAATTGGCCTTCTTGTTGCACTGCGCTACTCCTCCACAGACACTTCAATTCTCTCATTACAATCCATTATAGTGCCCATCCAAAGACAAAAGAGTTTCTTTCCCACAAGTAATAGGAAATCAACTCAGCACTCCATTGTCCACTGTTCCCCCTCAGTAGCACGGGCCTGGCAGGGCCGGGGGGGGGGCTGAGGCGAGCTACGTTTAAACCACACAGAAGAGGAAACTGCTGAGGTCGTTTTTTTTTTCTGCAAGTGTCGTAAATTATAAGCAGCCAATCATTAATACCGCAGGTCAAAGCTACAACACAGAGACACGCTGCAACTGCTCAAAACCCTTCACTTAGAGCTCGGAGCCTAAAACGGTGTCGATTCTTTTGTCACGGTGGGTATCAATGTACAGGAGCTTTGCTGTCGCCCATGTTAAACTTCGACTTTGATTTGCATTTTGTGATTCTGTGCGGAGTGTTCCTTTCTCTCCTTCTGAGCTGTAATTTGTGACAGGTTTTTGGAAATAGGAGCTCTCTTCCCTCTTTATTCAAGCATGAGGGATCTAGTCATTTTCTCTACAGCACATTAACTTTGCCAGTATAAAAGGAAAGAGGAGTGCTGAACCGTGGGATAAGTAGGGTTCTTAAGAGGCCGGCTCCACAGCACTGCGCTGTGCATTAAGTTACTAAAGGAAGAAAATCTCAGGGTCTACAGGTGAACTTCCCCATTTCGCTTTGGTCACAAGGCAGCAACTGTGATTTACAGCAGATAGAACTCCACACCGTAGCAAGTAAAACAGATGGTAAAAGCCAAAGCGGTAAAGCGTTTCTGGAAAAAATGTGATTTACAGTTCCAATTTATGGTCGTGCATTTACAATCTGGAGAATGATAGTCTAGTTAGTTTGATGGTATTATTATCTGTTTAGGCTGGGTTCAGTGTTAGGCAGGTAACTTGTTTCACCAACACTGATTCAAGTGATTTGAGAGAAAGTAAAACTGCACAACAACAGGGAGCATGTGTCGGTTGTGTCACAACCGACAGAAATACTGAATGTAGCAGAAAGGGTACAAATTAAAACTCTTTCTTTCTTTTAACTTGTCAGAAAGTTCAATAAACACTGCAGTTTTTAAAAAAAAAACCCTGAATCTTCTGACAGTTATTCCATGGTTCAGGCCATAAAGGGTTAACCCAGGACTCAAATACTTCATTTAAGTACATTTCTGATGTACTTATACACTCTACTTAATTATATTAGTTCTCTGCTACTTATGGCCTATACTAGATTTAGTGGTCACTGTTATTACACAATATTAAGGGCTAAATTTGTGTTTGCAAACCTTTTTAGCTTCTGATTCTTTTACAGAAAACTCTGCATAGTTGTGTCTCCACTTTCTATTTCAGGTGTCTGAAAATAGTCACGTCCCCCCTGAATATCTTAGAAGGCTTCATCCAAGCAGAGTTTGTAAGATTAAAGGGGTTCTCTGTTAGCCCCCCCCCCCCACACCTTTTTTTATTCTCCTTTAAAGCATCTCAAGACTAATGTTAGAGAAAGAAAGAAAACAGCAATGAGGAACCTTCTGAGTCTTGTGAGCTGCGGATTTGCTCAAACACTGACAATTTTTCATTAATAATGTGTTCTTTGATAATGTATCATACAGTATAGGTAGCTTATAGGAGCTGACTGTTTGCAGAACAAGTAGTGTTGATACTTTACATTTAGCTGAATATGCTTTTAAGGATTTCACGTACTTAAGAACATTGTAAGGAGTTTATATGTGAGACTTTTCCTTGTAAGTTGGAGTATTTTTAACATGTGGGACAACTTTAGTGCTCAGGCTGACTCTTTGTCTAAATTTGACATTTTTACTCATAGAAAGTGAAAACAAGTAGAAAGCTACAGGAAGCCGACTGCAATAGCTGACCGGTGGGTGGCTATCGCCGGTATCAACTGAGTCAGGCTTGTTTGTAAAAACCAGCATGAAAGCAGCAGGTTATTTGCTGACATTCCCAACATGACTCCGTTTGGTTGGAGCGGTGTTAGGAATGTTCCCATTCTTCTCATCTCTTGGCCACACTAAAGGAAATAAAGTGATAAAATATGGAGGGAAAAAGGAGATTTTAGTTTGAAATTTTAAATAGTACTTTCCACCAGTATCATTAAAACATGAAATCGGGGACTAACTTCGGGGAGAACGGTGTTCATTCCTCCTGCAGGAGACTTTGTAAAAAGGAGCACTGAAGCTTTTCTGGAGGCTCGTGTATGTTTAGGTCCACCGCCTCACTGCAACCCTGTGTGGATTTTTATCTGTATGTTATTCTGTTCTTTTACTTTTCCTTGCTCTGGTATGAAGTCAAACAAATGCAGCACACAACACACCAATGCTACCTGAGGGCAGAATGTTTGGAGGATTTCAAACTGTAGTGTTGCTCAGTTTTCATGGTCTAAAAAACAGCTTCAAACTCCACTGGAAATGTCACTCTCCCATCTGTGCGGTTGTCTTAGTTTCTTCATGGCACTAACAGAAAAAGTGAGCACAGAGCACAACACATGGGCAAATGGTACCATAAACGTGAAATATATACAGTGTAACACACACTCACAGCGCGCATATTCAAATGCACTACTGGACACATGGGTTTACGACTAAAAAGCCTCGCTGTCGCCACCGTGGCAGGTAGTTTGCGTGCTCCTAATAATGCAGCTCATTGGAGAGGCAAAGGGAAGGTTAAAAACAATAGCAGCTCGCCATTTTCTGATGATAGAGAGCAAGAGAGTGTTTTAGTGCAGAAAGTGTCTGGTTATGAAAGCAGTGCTAAAAGCTGCAATTTGGCCCTGTATTACACAGATTACTGCATCTCGCTACAATCCCCTTTGAAGACAAAGTCAAACTACTTCAACCCCTGTCACATTACTTTATTGTTGTGGCTTTTACAGACTTATAGACCCACAGATGTACTGCAGTCTGTCTGCTTGTTGAGAAACATTGCAGGAGATTGGAAGAAAGGTAAGAGCAATCTCCCAGAGTCTTTCCATCAGTTGAAATAAGCCTTCAGTAGGGATCAATGACACTAAGATGACAGGGCTTTGTTTTCACTGATATGACTCACTGAAATGTGACAGCAAAAATCTAGACTGTTTATATTCTGGGAGTTTTTAAGTCTACAGTCTATAAAAAAAAAAAGAAATACGACCTGAAATGCAAGGTTTTACATATGAGGGCATAATAAAAGCTTATCTGGTCCTTAAGATGTTACACTGTTATTATTTATTTAACAAAAACTGTGCCAAAATGCAGAAAGAGTGTGAAAAAAACAAGTTTAGCTCATCATTCAGTAACTTTAGCAACAGGAACTTGAAGTAACTGTTTTCTGTATGACTGTATTGTGGAGGAAGTTTGGCCCACTCTTCTTTACAACACTGTGTCATTTCATTGAGGTTGTGGTGGGTATTTGTTTATGCACAGCACTCTTAGGTCACACCACAACATTTCACTCTGGTTGAAGTCTTTGCAACACATTGATTCTTTTCTTTTTCAGCCATTGTGTTGTACATTTTTATACTTCAGATCACTGTCCTGTTGCATGACCATATTTGGGAGAAGCTTTAGCTATCAGACAGATGGCATCACATTTGACTATAGTATACGCTAGCATACAGCAGAGTTCACAGTCAACTCAACCAATGCCCATGTCCTCTGGCTGTAAAACAAGGCCAAATCATCACTCCATTCAGATTGATCTGTGTTTTTTGTGTGCTGTCGGTGTATGCATATTTTTCTGTGCAGGTGTCAAGCGGTGGTTGGTGTGGGAGCCCTAAGGTCCCCAGGCGATTGGCCAACACCCTATTAGGTAGGCCGACAGGACGATGAAACCAGCGCGCCTCATTTGCGACCCCAAGCATCCAACCAATCCCTGGTGGTGAGGAAGGAAACAGTCACAGACAAGTTCCGCTTTAACATCAAAGGATTACAGATCTCAACTATCTCCCAGAAGCCAGTGAAGAGCTTGGGAAAGATGTTCAACAGCCGCCTCAGGCACACTGCATCTGTGCAGGCAACCTACCAGCAGTGGCTGACTAAGGGCAGCTGACCGATCGGGGCTTCTAGGCAAATTTAAAGCATGGATACATCAGCATGATATATTTGCCAAGGATACTATGGCCCCTTCTAGTTTCCATCATGGGGATCTTGGAGAGGAAGGTCAGCAGCTGCCTTAGGAGATGGTTAGGATTACCTAGAAGTCTCAGCAACATCGCCCTGTATGGAAACAGCACAAAGTTTCAGTTGCCTCTAAAGTCTTTGGAAGAAGAGTTCAAGATTACACAGGGACTCTAGAGACCCGAAGGTGACCCAAACAGGAATGGTTGTAAAGGCATGCGGTGTGAAGGGCAGAATTGGATCCAAAAATTGGACTCCAAAAAAAGAAAGAGCAACATAATCTTGGGGGCAAGGCAAGATATTGAACCCGAGACGACACATGAACACATAAACACTCCACCTTGACACCACCAATGACGTGACAAGGAGCAAAGGGAGACTGAGGCAAAATATACACACTAGTAATGAGACAATAGGGAACACCTGGGAGAGAGACACAGGAAGAAAAGCTAGACACCATACACAAGGACCAGGACATACCAAAATAAATCAGGAAGTGGAAACCCAGACCAGGACTAAGACACAAGAACTTGACATACTGTAAGGACAGAGGGTAAACAAAAAACACAAAAATAACCCACGACCAAGCATCCACCAAACCAGGAGCCTAACATAAGAAAACTTCATAAGAATCAAAAACAAACACACAACTCTGGGCCAACAGCCAAGGATCATGAAAGTAGCGGTGAGGACAGGAAGAAAGTGGAGTGCCCAGGCTGCAGTACCAGATGCTGAGTTGTGACTGCACCATAAGATCTGGTGGTCATGTTGGCTCAGGGGAGAGCAGGATTGAGCCTTTCCCAGACATTTTGGTGCAAGGGGAGCATGGGTAAGGAGAGGCAAAGACAGATCCAGGAGCAGGTGGCCAGTATATGATGTCCTGCCCAGCCCAGCTAACCTTTTCACCTTGGGGAAGGTGGACACCCGAAATGGCCCACTGTGCCCAACAAGAGGATCATTAGAACACATCTTGAGCTCCTCTCCAACAGCACTCTGCCAGGGCCGATCAGCTACTGAAAGGAGTTGCAGAAGTCATCAGCAAGGGGATCAGCAATAGCAGCTGAGTGTGCAACACCACCAGCGAAATGGCACCCAATGTATACCCAATTCTTTTTTTAAATCATTGAAGATGTGTAGTGCACAATCATTCCACCTTGGAAAAAGGGCAGTTCAAAGAAATCATTAAAAGCCCAAAATAATTATGACATTCATGCCCATGTTGATGAGTTCATGCAAACCTGACCACAGACAAGATATAGACATAAAGCATAACAGAGAGAGCGTGTGTGTGGCAGGGTGGGTGGGGGTAGATTAGAAGAAAGGAAATAGAGAAGCCTGAGATTTTGTTACAAGCAACTTGAGAGCACTGAGAGAGAGAACAAAGCAGAAAGAAACAAGATATTAGGGTAAAAACAGAGTATGGAGGGGGGAGTGCATGATAATAGGGTGGGTTGATTCATGCAAGATGAAATGAAAAAATAAATAGCTCAAGAAAGAAGAACATAAAAAATATATAAAGATAAAATTGAGTCTGAAAGTTTTGTGTTTAGCAAGTAAACTTGAAAGAGAGAGAGAAAATTAAAGGATGATAAGCAGAGCAAGAAAAAATAAAGCAGAATATAAAAACAGAGGGTGGAGTGCGTGGCCAGGAGCCAGATGAATGAGTCATAACTCAGCTTCATTAGCGAGTATGTCGCTTGACCTATCGACATCCCCATCGTACCATGTAATCTTTGCACATCGATCCACTGACCTCGTGAGCTGCAGGATTGTTACTGCTCCTCATTGTTATACCTTCTGAGCTCCTATATATTCATAAAGCACTCCCATGCCGCCTCTCAGCTGCAACCCCCCTCTTTACCATTAATACTGAACTTCCAGAAACAAGTAAAAAGGTCAGGATTTGTTTATGCATCCGACAGGACTGTAGAGCACATATTCAGAAGGACAGCAAAATGCTAACTTGAAGATGCTGAAAGTTTAAAATCAAGCTGTTCTGTTTCAGAGTAGAAAACGAGAGGCTTCAACTCCCTTTTTGCAAAATATGGCAGTTATATGAACTGTGGTTATTGTTCTAACTACAGACTTAAATTGCAGTTTTATTATGGGGTATCTTTAAAATCATGCTTGTTAGGCAGCACTGTGAGGATTATGATTAATTGACAGTTTCTTGTAAACCTGGCGGAGTTTTTTTTTATCTTAAATGTAATTTGCAACTACTGGGGTTAGGTTAATTGGGGACTCTAAATTGCCCATGTGAGTGTGAATGGTTGTCTGTGTCTCTGTGTTGGCCCTGCGACAGGCTGGCGACCTGTACAGGGTGTACCCTGCCTCTCGCCCTATGTGAGCTGGGATAGGCTCCAGCCCCCCCGCGACCCCGAACGGGATAAGCGGTTGAGAATGGATGGTAATTTGCAAATGTACTACATTTATCTATTGACATTAATAAATCACAGTAATTAAAAGAAGGTTGGCATCTTCTAGTTAAAATCTCATAGAAAATAAACAAAGAGATAAATGAAACCTGCTTTTTGGATATTAATCTTTGGAATTCTAGGAAACATTGAAAAAAGTAAAAAATTAAACTTTAAGACTTTGTTTATTAGAATTAGGGTATAGCACTACTACCCCGCCTTCCTGAATATTTGTATAAGTGGACCATTGCAACAAAAAATAAATCCCTGCTGCCAAAAAAGGTTTTGCTTGAAGATCATAATTACAGAACATCTGTTTAAAAAGCCCATATTTTCTTTATTTTAAATTTTCTATCCACTAATGTAGCTTTGAACATTTCAGTAAACTTGAAAAAAGAATTATTAGGAACTAAAACTTTGTTTTGCTCATTTCAGTCTTGTTTTGCTTTAATTGCTTGAACCTTTCAACATTGCTGTGTCATATATATTTTTTTCATGCTACACCGAATGTTTCCAGGAGGTGAAAGCTCTGGACTGCAGGACGGCCAGTTCAGCACCTGGACTCTTCTACTACAAATCCATGCTGCTCGATGATCGATTTTGTAATCGTATCATCAGATCTGCTGCCGTGTGTTCTGGACACTCGGGTGAAGAGAGGAGCTGAGCTGCTAACTGATCACCACCTGGTGGTGAGTTGGATCAGGTGGCGGGGGAGGATGCTGGACAGACCCGGTCAACCTAAATGTATTGTGAGGGTGTACTGGGAACGCCTTGCTGAGCCCCGAGTTCAACTTACACCTCTGGCAGAGCTTCAACTGCATTCCAAGGGAGGTGGGGGACATTGAGTCTGAATGGACCATTACTGGGAGTGAGGTCACTGAGGTGGTTAAACATCTCCTTGGTGCCAGGGCCCCTGGGGTGGATGAGGTTTGCCCTGAGTTCCTGAAGGCTCTGGATGTTGTAGGGCTGTCTTGGTTGACACACCTCTGCAACATAGCATGGGGATCTGGGGCCACTGGATTCGCAAACCGAGATGGTGGTCCCCATCTTTAAGAGGGGAGAGCGGAGGGTGTGTTCCAGCTATCGAAGGATCACACTCCTCAGGTCTTTGTGAGAGTGCTGGAAAGGAGGATCCATCCAATAGTCAAATCTTGGATTCATGAGCAGCAATGTGATTTTCGTCCTGGCCGTGGAATACTAGACCAGCTCTTTATCCTCTCAAGGATGTTCGAGTGGGAGTGGGAGTTTGCACATCCAGTCTACATGTGTTTTGTGGACTTGGCATTCGACCGCGTCCCTTGGGATATCCTGTGGGAGGTGTTTCGGGTGTATGTGGTTGCACAACCACAGTGAGAGCTTGGTCCGCATTGCCGGCAATAAGTAGGACTCGTTTCCTGTGAGTGTTGGACTCCGCCAGGGCTGTCCTTTGTCACCGATATTGTTCATAATTTTTATGGACAGAATTTCTAGGTGTAGCCATGTAGTGGAAGGCTTCCGCCTCATTGGCCTCAGAATCTCATCTCTGCTCTTTGCAGATGATGTGGTTCTGTTGGCTTCATCAGGTGGTGGCCTCCAGCTTGCAGTGGAACAGTTCACAGTCGAGTGTTCAATCTATCTGTCTGCCACCTCTTTGCATTTCCTATTCGTAGCGGCTGGGATGAGAATCAGCACCTCTAAGTCTGAGGCCATGGTCCTCAGCCGGAAAAGGGTGGAGTGCCCACTCCAACTCAGGGACAAGTTGCTGCCCCAGGTGGAGGAGTTAAAATATCTTGGGATCTTATTCATGAGTGACGGGAGAAGGGAACGGGAGACTGACAGACGGATTGGTGCTGCGTCTGCAGTGATGCAGATGCTGCACTGGTCAGTCATGGTGAAGAGGGAGCTGAACGTAAAAGTGAAGCTGTCGATTTACCGGTTGATCTATGTCCCTACCCTCACCTATGGTCATGAGCTCTGGGTAGTGACCGAAAGAATAAGTTTGCGGCCCCTGGGCAGACCCAGGATGCATTGGAGAGATTATATCTCTCGGCTGGCCTGGGAAAGCCTTTGAGTCCCTCCGGATGAGCTGCTGGAGGTGACTGAGGAGAGGGAGGTCTGGGCTTCTTTGCTTTGGCTACTGCACCCATGACCTGGATAAACGGAAGAGAATAATGGATGGATGGAGCGACCATCCAATCTCATTGTACATCTGTGTAATGACAATAAAGGCATTCTATTCTGTTCATTTATAGCTGCCAATTACATAGGAATTGCAGGCTTTAGAACAGAGTGTTGATAAAATGCTGTATTGTCCCTCTCCACCTCCATTTTTTTCTGAAAGTAATTCTTAAAAAATTAAGTTTGTCTGACCACAGAGCAGTATTCCACTTCCCCTCAGTCGATTTTAATGAACTTTGGCCCGGAAAAGATGGCAGCACTTCTGGATCATTTTCATGATATGGCTTCTTCTTTGCATGATAGAGCTTTAACCTGAATTTCTGGTGTTGTGTGACTTCCATGACAGAATCATGCCTGTCTTTAAAACAATCCAGTCCGAGAGCCTGCAAATCACTGCATTCTGTTTAAATTTGCATTTTTACACAGTGTCCAAAAATGTTTTTTTAATTATATGGATTTTAAAAAAGCTCATGGTGTACTTGAAAAAAGGTAATCCATTTTTCCATTGCTCTTCCTTCCTACATCCCAGTACTAATAAAATTCTACAGTATAACATGTTGCAAATGGATAGTTTTATACATGCAATGTAATATCATGTCAAAGCATTTTACATTTTAGAATAATTTCAAAAGATATTCCAACTGATTAAAAAGAAATGGAAAAATGCTGGGCACTGTTAGTTCTCACTGAAAAGAATCTTATTGAGCTGTGACAACATAGTGAGCTTCATGAAGCACATACACAAATGCAGTGTTGTGGGAAAAGCATTTTCTATGGCTATTTTAGAGATAAAAGAATCTAT
The DNA here is from genome assembly GCA_015052665.1 of Apistogramma diplotaenia. NCBI lineage: Eukaryota > Metazoa > Chordata > Actinopteri > Cichliformes > Cichlidae > Apistogramma > Apistogramma diplotaenia. The sequence goes on along the minus strand of VOQJ01018099.1, from coordinate 10,570 downwards.
CCACTGAACAAATGTATTATTTAGAGTGCAATATATTTTCCAGACATCGTCATATTTATTTGACAATGCTACATTAATAATGAATATTGTGATTTGGCAGTTAGAAAGGGGGGAAACTCTTTGAAAAGATGGGTAGGCTTTGTTTGTCTGTAAAGAAGACATATCACAGCTGTCTACTCAGACATCCTGCTCCCTGGAGCATTCTTATTTACGCCGTAGTTTGTTCCCAGCAAGAAACATACGGGTTCAGTCTGGCAGAATAGCACTTGTCTACAGCTGAGTGGGAGAATTGTCCTGCTTCTGAATCAATGACCAATTCAATTTCATGCACCATGCTGACATTTAACCAACAGAGCTGGAAAGGTTAATGGAATTCCATATGTACGCACATAAGGCTTGTACAGTGGCTGATTGTATCACAATGCTACTTAGCAGAAAAGCCAAACTAAAGGGAGAAAATCCTCCTCCAGCTAAGCCCTATATCAGCACATTCTCACACAAGGCCCAGGATCGGAGTGCATTAGATTAGTTTCTTTGTCTGTTTGTCTGTCCGCCACCTACCTTTTCACCCACTGCTGTCTCTGAATTTCATATCTGTGTCTCTGATTGTCATTCTTCTCCTGAATCTCTGTCACTTTTTTGGTCGTAGTTCATCACTTATCTTCATCTTCTGTCTCCTGTGTGTATGTGTGGGGTTTTTCTTTCTGCAGTGTATTTGTCTTCCTTGCTGACTTTCTGTTTGTCTGTCAGCTTGCATATCAGCCTGTCCTTGAGCTCAATCTATCTGTCTGCCACCTCTTTGCATTTCCTATTCTATCATGTCTGTGCAGCAGCACGGGAAGACACAACACCCACCCTATCATAATCAAATCATTCCTACAACTGCTGCCATCACTTTTGTCCTCTCAGCTTCTGCTTTACTTCTGCCAACATTTGAAGTCGCAATAAAGTGACAGAGTTGTTACCTGTGTTGTAGTTTCAGATCTGGCTAATGAAAATGGCTAAAATGAATATATTCAGTTTGAATCAGTGTTTGCAGCCAAACCCGGCAGCCGTAGTGATTTAAGCTGGGTCAACACTGGTTCATGACTACTGTAATGCAGCTGGGCAGCTTTTACAAAAACACAATTACCCAAACACAAGGGAGTGATGCACCGTTGCCCTGATCCAAGCGACTGGGTGGAGAGTAGAGTAGGCGCATCCAGGATGTGAAGAGGCATATCACACATCCACACGGGATACACACATTAGGGAAGTTACTTGAACATACGGACAGAGATGGCAAATTTCAAAGTTTACACATCATATCTCACAGAATGAAAAAGGCCAGCAGACCAGGCTGCACACTAACAAGGAGATTCACAGCACGCAACACAGGACATGGAGCAGATAGATGCATAACATGCAAGAAAGGATTCATAGCAGACAAGCTGATTTGCAAGGCTGTTGGCTCTCACTGTGGTATTGTATCACTTCCTCTTCCTGTTACAATGCACAGTGTTTAGTGTAGCTTAATCTATGTAGCTCAATTAATTTTTAACTCTTTCGATAATGACTTATTTCATTGTGTAATCACCATTATTATTATACCACTCACATAGTGTGTCTTTATAGATTCAATAGCTCAATGTAGCTATAAGCATAACTATTTGACAACTCACTTAACAGCATAACTTTTTCACCTGTCCTTCCTGCACTTTCCTGCTCAGTGTGTCAAATGTCTAGTTACTCCTATAATAATAATAATAATAATGCATTAGTCTTATATAGCGCTTTATTTACGGAGAACTCAAAGCGCTTACAATTTCGTGCATCATTCTTTCACACCTCAATCATACTTGGTGGTGGTAAGCTACTACTGTAGCCACAGCTGCCCTGGGGCAGTCTACAGAGGCGTGGCTGCCAGTTTGCGCCTACGGCCCCTCTGACCACCACCGTCACCATTCACACAACCACACTCACACCAGGCAACGTGGGGTTAAGTGTCTTGCCCAGGGACACACGACAGCATGCGCTCAGGTGGGGACTCGAACCAGCAACCTTCCGGTTGCAAGGCAAGCGCCCACCTACAGCGCCACTGCCTCAGTCCACAATCAACCAAGAGAGTTGTGAAAGATGTTATTTCTCCAAGTTGTGTTAGCCTGTTCAGATACTTGGTGATGTTCTTGGCTCAGCTGAGGCAGTCGGAGATGTAGATGTCCACCAGGGAGGGGGAGAGGGCAGCCAACGATCCTTTGTGCTATCTTGACTACCCTCTGAAGCCAGACCAAAATCATTGCGGACGGACTTGGGTTTCTTTTTAACTTGTTTTTAAACTCTACCATCAGGTGATGCAGACAGCAACTATGGCACCACAGCCTGGTCAGGCAGCAGCAGCAGCTCAGGTCCAGCAGGTTCAACAGGCCCAAGGTGCAAATGCACCACAAGCGCCATCACAGCCCCAGGTCCAACAGCAGCAGCAGGCCCAGGCCCAGCCTCAGGCACAGCAGGCTCCCATGATGCTGCAGGTGGACGGAACCGGAGACACCTCCTCGGACGAGGACGAGGATGAGGAGGAAGAGTATGATGAAGATGATGAGGAGGAGAAAGACAAGGATGGAGGAGAGGATGGGCAGGTTGAAGAGGTGAGGAAAGGAGGAAATAAGAATCTCAGAGTAGCAGTAAGCAAATGTTTTTCACTTTATTAAGAATTAGCAAAGTTGGTTTCTTGAGGTGTTTTTGATGTAATCTGCGTTTAGATTGGTTCCCTGTTCGTCTTACTTTCCTAATGTCATTCTGACTACAACTGGGCATGAAATCTCAGAGGAACAATGAAGGCTTGACTGTGTAACTGAAACAAGAAGAGCTTGATGTTTTTTTTCCGCCAGCAGCAGCTTTCCACAGGTAGCTAAATGGGGGATGTTGGAACAATTGTAGTGGCTATGCAAACTTGGCAAAAGAAAACCTGTCGCCATAATTGGCTCCGGGCGGGAAGAGAGCACTACAAACTGAGAGCAAAACAAAAGCAGGCCTCGGACAGGCAGTCACTCGATGGAGAGATTTAAGTGGTCATGACGTCACAAATATTCAAAACTTTTGTTTCTTACCCCGAGAAAATCAGGTTGATGCTACTTCAGGGGTTGGTCGATAAAAATATAATGTCTGTGGCACTCCGATGCTCTGATACATCAGTTTCTTTTTAAGTGATCCAGTCAGAACCACAGAGTTCTCTTTCAGTCGATTAATTCAGTACCACACATGCAATATGGGATATCATGCCCTGCATGTCCAGGCTGAAGACAACTCTATTCACGCCTTTAAGGCAGATGACCTGTGATGACGTAAGTGCAGCTCCATCCACCCCATCATCACGTCATCCTTCAGTTCTTAGGCTTTTCACCTTGCTAAGAACACCTCTGCTGAGTCAGGGTAGCTAGCCAGCTACTGCTTGTTAGCCCTGTTGTCTGCTGGCTCGAAGTTAGCTTAACTGCTCCTGTTGGTGTTAGCCCCCACCACTCAGTTAGTGTGTGGATTGCCTGCGGAGCGCTAATTTTTAGTCTTCTGATGCAGCAAAGCAGAAATCTTCTGTTGACCCCATCCTCGGGGGTTTCGTTTCGATTTCCACGACAAGGATCAGCACGATGCGCGCCCCATCTGACCGGGGATCGTCTGCACTAGGAGAGCATTGACTGAGCCTGAAGCCTGAGCGTTTTGTCGCCAGCTCTGATGCACAACCCTGGAGAGACGGGTGATGTTTGTGGACTTGCATGGGGTGTCGGAAGATGAGCTAAGACAACATGTCTCTTTTTTTTTTTTTTGCTTTTTCCCCTTGCGGGGAATACGCTCCAGGGGGACTGGCCCTTTCGTCT
>VOQJ01018098.1:16475-32997 GCA_015052665.1 Apistogramma diplotaenia | reverse complement strand
TATCTGTAATGGACTTCATGTTGTCTTTCTGTTAATAGTTTCAACATGGACACGGCTGTAAGACTTAAACTGAGCTATTTTTACACTGGCAAACCAGACCTTTAATGTTGTGGCCTTTTGGCTAGTATTCATTTAGAGTACAAAATATTGCAGTAGCAGAATAGTTTCCTCACATACTGGATGTGGAATGTGGTATTTTTTTAAATACTTGATTTATATCCAAACACTTTGGTGAATGGTGTAAAAATTAATACTGTAAGACCTAAAATCAAAGAAAACTGGTATTATTGTACTCCGCTGAATATCTTTATCAAACCAACACATCAGAACTAGTCACTGATTTGATTCCTGTTCTTGATTGACACATATTGTATTGGCGCCACCAAGTGGCAATATGAAGATATTAGATATAAGTGATCCCCATTGCTGTTTCTGCTGATGAGCCATGTTGAAAGGGTCTTTCCAAGCAGCAGTTTAGGGTTAAAACCCATAGACTGTGTAAAAGATGGACATATCAACCATGATGCCACCCATTGGTTTAAGAAGTCCTGTTTCAAAGACACAAGTTGAGCATTTTGGTGCCTGCCATGTTGTTTTTTGGAGCCAGATGTGACCATATTTGGATGGAAAGATGATAAGCAAAGTCAACTTTAAAAGTACTGCATGTAAACTCCTGTGTTTTAAAAAAATATTTATAGCTTCTCAAAACACAATCACTATGACGTTTTGTAAAAACATGTACTCTGTTCAAGAGATATTAGCAGAAGTTGAGCTAGGGTTGGGCTGTACTTTCTTGTAATACCACATTGTACAACAAGGTGGTGTACTGAGAACACGTTCCCAAATTCAGTGGCAGCCTGCATAAAGAACGCTGTAATGATAGACACTGTAATAGCAACATCAAGAAGAAGGAACATCAGAAGCTCGTTAAATACCAAGGCCTCAGAGAAGAGATGGAGAGGAGGTGGAAGGTGAAGGTAACAGTGGTCCCTGCGGCAGTCAGTACACTCGGGGCAGTGACCCCCAAACCTGCAGAATGGCTCCAGCAGATTCCAGGAATGACATCCGAGATCTCTGTCCGGAAGAGCATAGTCCTGGGAACAGCTAAGATACTCTGCAGGACCCTCAAGCTGCAAGGCCTCTGATTGAGGACCCAAGCTGGGAGGACAAAGACAGCCCGCAGGGGGAGCTGGGATTTTTTAAATTTTATTTGTTTATTCAATAGAGTTACTGGCACATTGAAAAACATGGGACTTATATAACTAAAATTGTGGTTGCAACTACTTTAATTATTCTTGTTTGTTTTTAATTGAAAAATAGGTTGATTTATTTAACATTTCTACACGTGTTTAAAGCTAATACAGTCCTGAATGGGGTAGTTCCCTATTAAAATGACCACCATATTATTAGAAAGCCACAGCTGTCAGTTTGATTGGCTGGTGTGATTCCTGCTGGCACAGCATTTGGTCCCAACACATCTCACATTCCTGACCGGAGCCATTATAGTTGTGACAGCCAGCGCGCTCAGGTTACAGTACGTGGACGCAGCCAGAGCACGCGAGGGCACAATATGGGTGAGTACCCTGCGGTCTGCACATAAATCAAAAAACAAAACAGTATATCAAATGTTACAACACACGTAAGTATTCGTGCAGCCAGTTTGCACGATTATTAATGTGAATATGTAAATTGGGCCTGTATTTATTTGCCGTTTGGTGTTGTTGTACTAACTTCATTGTTCGCTATATTTAAACAAACATACTTTCATTCAGTTCGTTGAATTTATTTAAAATGTGCTCTGACCTCTCCAACTTCTGTGTACCATTACAAATACGTAAAGGCAGGCTCTCTGCTTGAATAGCATCATGGGAATAGTAGTCTGAATTCAAGCTCGAACAGAAAATTTATTTTGTCAAATACTACATTACCCAGAGTGTTGAGCGCTGTCATACGTCAGCCGCAATCACAGTTGTATCTCCAACATGGCGTCGCTGGGAAGGAGGCGCGGTGTCCCAGTAAGCAGGGAGAGGTCAGTTACTCCACATCTTGGTCATTAAACGAACGTGTTTTAATATTCTGCATCGTTTGGTCGGTGTCGCCATTTGTCATATTCAGAACGTGCTTCCTGTTTGGGATTCAGAGTTAAATATTAACTCGATAAGTCGGATTTTTTTAACCCGGGGTTAGCTCATGTTAGCGGGCTAACGTGCACGCCTAGCTGTCGCTAACGAGCAGCTCATGTGATGTTTTGGTTGTTTCACAGCGAGCGATTAACTCTGGGAAAAGTTCAGTTTTGCCACACGCTGGGGCAAACGGCGGCCTGGTATGCCACGGTTCATATGCTGCACAGTCTTGGCTCAGCTAGGAGTGTTGACCGCTGTGTTTGTCGACCTGGTCTCTCAGCAACTTAGCTGGCCGGTCCTCCAACTTTCTGCCAGTCGAGCGAGTCGGCTAATGCACCTAACCGAGGTACAACTTGCCGTTTGCTCTTTGATCCTCAAGCGATTTTCCCTACTATTTAAACAGTCCCCCTCACATGTGTGAAGCATATCACCTATGGTGATTGAGTCTTGTTTGTTGGTCTCCAAGATGGCTTTGTACTGTGAAAAGTTAGGAGTTAATAAAAAGAAAGTACAAGTTATGTGTGACAGCTTGAAAAGCCTGTAATTTCCATTTGGTAATTTTGGCATTTGGTAATTAGGATTTCTTGTAAAGTCTACACATTCAAATGCTGTTATCCCAATGTTAAGGTTTGTATTTGACACTATTAGGAGCACTAATTATCAGGGTCTGTACTTTTCATGTTTGAACTTTTTACTCCGGATTTATGTTTCAGAATAAGTAAACTTCATAATTACATTTTTACAATTTATTTGTGTTTTACACAGCACACCAGTCACCTTGGTCACTGACAGTGTTTGCGATGTTCACTGTTGTAGGATTACTTAGGTTTAGCCTGGCCCTACTGACTGTAGTTAGTGTAAAAATGCCAATTTAAAACACCAACCAACACAGTGAATAAAAGCCAAATTTTTCTGACAGCAGTTTATTCAACTAGATAACTAATTACCTGACAAAGATGACAACAAAGTTGTCAAAGGTCCAGACATGCTAAAAGTACATGCAAGGGCCTTTGCTGAATCTGGCTTTCAGGCTGTCAAATAGTTGTAAATATATTGTATTTGATAAGGTGTATCATCAGATGTGTTTCAGTTGCTACCTTTGCATTTTGCACTGCAAAAAGTGATGAGTTTTGTCTGCGTTGAGTTCTCAAATGCTCAACCACACCTGAGAATGCATTCAGTTTGCTGCTACTGCTGTTGCCCTTTTTCTGCTTTTCATCACATCGCAGTAGTGACATCATCATTCAGAATAGTTGCACGCTAACTAGATGCAACTTGTTGTTAGATTTCCAGGGAGGTGTATTTCAGATTGAAATATGATGAAATACTGGGATATTTTAAATATTCCTGATCATCACCAAATGTTCAGTTACACGCCTGGTATCGACTTAAACAGCATTAGATTTGGATGAATGAGTCTGTGGTTATTGGTTCACCTTTGATGTTTGTTAGATGGAAACAGAGCTGACATTTCTGTTTGATGTCACAAGCAGCCAGGAAATGGGGAAATGCAGTCTTAGCTTTATTAAGGCATGTTGTAGGTCCTCTGTTCTTACTCTCATTGTTGCCTGCCTGTTCCTCTGTTTGTGCACAGGGGAGTGATGGCGGCGTCAGACTGCTACATTGTGCACGAGATCTACAATGGGGAGAACGCACAGGACCAGTTTGAGTATGAGCTGGAGCAGGCGCTGGAGGCCCAGTATAAATACATTGTTATCGAGCCCACGCGGATCGGAGACGAGACGGCCCGCTGGATTACCGTGGGCAACTGCCTGCACAAGACGGCCGTGTTGTCAGGTGCCGCTTGCCTCCTGACGCCACTTTCTCTGCCCGTTGAATACACGCGCTATGTGGCGTTGCCCGCTGGAGCCTTCAGCGTGGCCTGTGCCGCCCTCTACGGGATTTCGTGGCAGTTTGACCCCTGTTGCAAGTACCAGGTGGAATACGACAGCCAAAAACTCTCGCGGCTGCCCCTGCATACACTGACCTCCTCGACGCCCGTGGTATTGGTACGCAGGGATGACATCCACAGAAAGAGACTCCATAACACGATAGCACTGGCTGCCCTGGCGTATTGCGCCAAGAAGATCTATGAACTCTATGTGGTATGAGTGCACTCTGAAGAGGATTTAAGAACCAACAGAAAAAAAGGAAAAAACAAAATAAAATAAAAAAACAGAACCTACCCCCCCCCTCCCCAATGTAAGAAAAAGAAGCCACAATCAAGCCCAGCTTTCAGCTCCACGTGTGGTGGGTGCCTCCATTTTGAACTTTGATCAGAGGGATATAGTTAAAACTAGAAGGAATTTTTTTTTCTGTTTTTCTTCCCTTTTACATTTCCTTTTCTTCTATGTGACAACAGCTGCACAGTTATCTCTGTAGTTCACTCGCGCCCTTCTCCTCAACTCTCTCCACCTGTATTTTTGACATGCAAGAAACTAGTGCACAAGGGTATGGCAGCAGTTCCTCTGGACTGTTGGATTGAAAATGTTCAGGCACGTTTTGTGTACCAAGTTCTTTCCCCATTTTCCTCGTAGTTTTACTGTACCCCTTTTTTGCTGATCAGTACATCACCGTTTCATTAAACATTAGGATGTTTCAAACTCACTTTTCTGTATTTTATTTTGCTTTTCACATTAAATGGATTCAATAAGATGTTTCGAAAAGAGCAAGTGGCGCCAACGTGTTTGAGATTGTGTCTTGGTCATGTCTGGTTTGAATGAGTGCATTTAAAAAAAAATAATAATGTATAATAGGCTAAACTAAATAACGCAAAAGACAAAATAGAGAATTTTTGAAACAACAGATAAAACAGCAAAGTTTATGTGCAGATGAATGACACATTAAAGGAAAAATGAATGCTTTATACCTCTAGCTTGAAAGGGATCTGGTGGCTTTTTGCTTTCAGTTTGGGTCCTTTAGAAGGAAAGAGCTCTGCAGATCAATACAAAGTTGTTTTGTGTGATCACCTGTGTCCTCCTCTGTGATGACAGTGCCTACATAACTGGGTTGATGAGGATGAAAATGATTTCAATCATATGCTGTTGCTTTCACACTCACCACAGCTCAACCCAGTTTAACACTTGTGTGACATTTTGGACCTGTACAGTGAACTTAATTGTCATGCTCAAGAAACCAGTTGAGATGGTCTGAGCTTTGGGACATGGCGTATTATCCTGCTGGAAGCAGCCATCAGAAGATGCGTGCACTGTGGTCATAAAGGGATGGACGTGATCAGCAACAATACTCAGGTAGGCTGCGGCGTTTAAATGATGCTCAGTTGATACTAAGGGGTCCATCCCCAACATCATTACACCACCAGGCAGAACTGTTAACAGAGGGCTAGTGCTGTATTTGCTTACATGTGGCGTTTCTTAAGAACTGTTCAGTGTATGAAAATACCTCAGACAACTGAGACCCAAAGCTCCAGGGCCAAGGAGAGCTTGTTTACAAGCTTTTTATCCTCACTGGCACTTTTCAGGTTTAAATGCGGCGTGTATTTGCTCTTGGGTCAGGAAAACCGCTGACATGCAGAGTTACATATGTGACGGTGCACACAGTTAGTTCAAAGTTAAAGTTTTTGAGTTACATGAGGTTTCGCACAACACCCGTGGGAAAAGATTTAAACAGTGACCCTGTAAACTGACTTACAAACAGGGTTAGAGGCCCCACCCATGAAACACCTGTGGGGAACAATCGCAGGGGGAGGGGGGATACAGCTATAGTTGATCTTTGCAACACGATATGAAAATCCAACAAGTCAATCAGAATAGTTGCACGCTACCTAGATGTGACTTGTAGTTAGATTTCCAGGGAGGGGTATTTCAAGCTGAAATACTGGGATATTTTAAATATTCCTGCTCATCAGTGCTCTCCAAATCCTCAGTTACTCGCCTGGTTGGAAGCTCTGTTTTTGCAAAATAACGCGTCCTTCAAAGTCCAAAAGCTTCAGCACCACTTATTAAAAGATTTAAGTGAGCGTGTATATATATTTTTGACCTTGTGTGGATTGGAGAAAAATCCAGTTAAATTCAAACTTGTGCACCCAATTCCTGTTTTTTAAAGTCAGCAAAGCTGTATACTGTACAATCATTCCACCCTGGAAAAAGAACAGGTCAGCAAAATCATTAAAAGCCCAAAATCACCATAACATTCGTGCCTGTAATGAGTGACTGTAAACTTCTGACCTCAGCTGTGTTTATTCACACTCAGGATGTGACTGTGAGTCAACTTCCTTCTCAAAGTGCTGTGTTTGTATCGCAGTATCTGTTCAGAATGTCTGAAGAATGTGACCATGACAAATACCCTCCATACTGTAATAATTAAGAAAACAAACAAACAAGAAAAGCATTTTCCAACAATAAAAACAAAACTGAAATGAGCAAATCGACCCTGGAAACTAAATGTGAATAAACTGAATTAAAAATAAAAAGTCAAAACAAAATAAAAATAAAAAGAAAATACAAAACTAGAATAACTGCTAATAATAACAATAAGTGCTCTGTTTATTCATGTGACCAAAAAGAAGAAAACTATTACAGCAGATTAAATAGGTCCTAGTGGTTTAAACGGTTCTTGCTGCAAAAAATTGTAAAACATTAATAAAGTGAATTATGAGTTTTGCGAGAAAATAGCTTCTCTTTTTTCAAGCTTCTTTCAAGAAAGTGTAGCTTTTTCGTTTTCGTCCACACTCCAGTCCATTAGGTGGCGCTAATACACCTGTAATTTTGTTGTCAACCGCCATTAAGCTCTAAAGAAGAAGAACCAGCAGCAGCAGCAGCAGCAGCAAAAGAAGAAGGTGTTTACCGCCCTACACCTTGCGGCTGCTCTCTGCTCGGCGGCCCCGCTCAGGTGAGACTTGTAAAGAAAACTACAAACTGTGCTGTAGATGTTAGTTAACTTTAGTTTTAGCCTCAACAGCCGTTATGTTGATTTTACGTCAAGCTTAGCTAGAGCTAAACTCACCTGATTTCCTCTTGACATACACTTAACTGCTCATGATGAGCACGCTAGTGTGCTGAATGGTGAATGGTGCGTTTATTTAGTTAGCAGTCACTCTGTAAGGTTGATATCAACTTATTGGTTAGTGATCCCAAACACATAACAAGAAAATAAAGGAAGATGCATTAAATGCCCTTAAAGTCTTTAATTAGTCGCGTTAGATTTGATAATTGGTGGGCATTTATTAATTTCTGTACGATTTTAGAGTGCAAGACAAGATCATGTCCGAATATCTGTGTGTGTGTGTGTGTGTGTGTGTGTGTGTGTGTGTGTGTGTGTGTGTGAGAGAGAGAGAGAGAGAGAGAGAGAGATGGACACTGTTTCCATGCTGGTAGTTACGTTCATGGAACAATCAGTCGTTTTTTAAGTTTATATTATATACAATATCGATTTATATAATATACATTAGTGTGTAATTACATCTTCAAACAAATTAATGCTTCTCCTGCACTTAGAATTAATCCATTATAAATACACAAGAGCGGCAAAGACACATGGAGTATGTTCTCCACTATAAATAAAACAGTAGGTCGTTTAGACTGTCAATCAAAAATGGGCAATTAATTTTCTCAAGGGGCCTCGTGAGAAACTGGCACTGTTGTGGAGGACTGCCACAATAAGCTGAAGTCAGATCTGCTCAGTATTAATTTTGTCTCTATAAACTCCTAGTTGGAGTAGAAGTTACAATTAGGCTCTAATTGTGATCCCTTGAGAAAATTAATTGCACACCCCTGCTGTAAATTGTCAAAAATATTACCAGCCACATTTTAAAGTTGCATAATTAGCATCTAATCAGTCCTAATGATGTTGTGAACTTGACTTAAAAAAAAGAAGAACCTAATAGAAACCACTTCATTATTTGTTTTTGATTCATTCTTTTAAAAAGTCAATTATCCTCAGGGCTGGAAATAAATGAGGTATTTTGCATGTTACCAGCGCAATTGACTGGAATAAATTGTGGCTAGTTCAGTAACTTCTTTTTACAAGAGCTATGCATTTGCTCATTTTTTTCACTTTTGGCTGCAGATAGCTGGTGATTGCCAAGCAATGGAGCGTGTGATAGGAGGAGGAATGCTACCATTAATTTTAGCAAGTGTGGGGGTCGTGCTGCTGTACCGGATACTTGTCCGCCTCAGGAAAGGAGCTTCAGTCCGAGGTGCAGTGGTGGTCATCACAGGGGCCACCTCTGGACTCGGGAAAGGTCAGCCTCTCATTCATTTCTTTCTCCTCAGATGCTCTCTAAAGCTCACACCACACTGCTTTAGTGCTTCATTTCAGTTGGGTATGCTTGGGGGGGGGTGTTGAAATGGGACAAACTGACAGGTGTTCAAAGCGATGTCATGAAAAATGTAGGACTTTTGAAGAAGATGCACAATAAAGTGATTGAAATTAATCCAGAGCTTAAATTGGTGTTTTTGCAGTGTAATATAGAGCAGGAGGTGTTGTGCAAGTCACTGCTAAAAATGAGCAATGCTGTTGGTGTTGTAACTAAAACCGTTAACTTCATCAGAGGAAGAGCAATGAATATTGAGCAGTATTGAGTTCAGCTTGTTAATGCAGCCCTCCACAACAGTCCAAGCTTCTTATGTGGCCCCTTGGGAAAATTAATATCCCACCCCTGGTTTATGCACATTAATCTGCAACACAAGTTTTGCATTTCAGAGTGCGCACGGGTCTTCCACGCTGCAGGTGCACGGCTTGTGCTGTGTGGACGTGATGCAGCCCGCCTGCAGCAGGTGGTCCAAGAGCTAACAGCAAGTTCAGCAGACACACAGAAACAGGTACGTGCACACACATCACTGCAGTTCCATGTTCTGTAGTGGTGCAAGGAGTAACCATAACATGAAAGAAGTCTGGTTTGCCTTTATCATTATTATCACTCCTGTTTTCCAATATTCTGTGGAAGTAGACAGTTAAGTTCTAAGAATATAAGGAGTTGCATTAGTGAAGACAGAAGATAACGGTTTTGTTTCCCCCACCAGATTTACCCTCCCTGTACTGTTGTCTTCGACCTGGCTAAAACGGACACGGTGGAGAGCGCTGCTGAAGAGATCCTGAAATGTTACGGACAAGTGGACGTGCTCATTAATAATGCTGGAATCAGCTACCGTGGCAATATACTGGAGACTCACATTTCAGTTCAGCGGAATGTTATGGAGACAAATTACTTTGGGCCAATTGCTCTTACACAAGGTTTGTGACCCCGTGTGTTTTTATATATTTTTTTAACTTCTGGTTGAAAGATCTGAGCATAATGTGTTTAAAAAGTCAGTTATTTATGTGGCAGCTAAACTTGGTGATTACAGGCATAGCTTATCATGAGTGTGAGTCAGCTTTTTTCTTTCTGTCTTCTTTTCTCTCTTCACAGCTCTCCTGCCCTCCATGGTTCGGCGACGCAGTGGCCACGTCGTAGTCATCAGCAGCGTCCAGGGGAAGATAGCCATTCCTTACCGATCAGCTTGTAAGTTGTCTTTCATTGAAGCAAACAAACAAGATGGTTTTGCAAGGGGGGTGGAGTGGTAAATAAAGCAAGACTGGTTTGTTTCACGCTGGTCAGATGCCGCCTCGAAGCACGCCACCCAGGCCTACTTTGACTGCTTACGAGCAGAGATTGAGCGGTACAGGATCCCAGTGACGGTAATCAGCCCCGGGTACATCCGAACCAACCTGTCGGTCAATGCCGTCACAGGAGATGGCTCCAAGTATGGAGGTAAGAGTGAAAAGCAGCATGGAGCAACATTTCAGTAATAATGAGAGCATTGGCAGGGGATGGGAACCAAAATGCTCAGCAACAAAAGTAGCAGAGTTACTAGTTAAGGGTCAGTTGATAAATTGAAGAGTTGTTGGGACAGTGTCATAGTGTGTGTGAATCTATGATGCCGGTTATGCCTTTTTCTGGTTTTCCTTCTGCACGAGAAGCATAAGAAGTCCACTTTAAATACAAAATTTCTTTTCAATTTTTCATGAAACATCTCCACGCTTTGTGCAAGTTTCATCACACGTAATTGTTCTGTGTAAGTGCTTGTCTTACTTTAGCACAGAAGGTTTGATCATAGGTGGGTCAGTGCAACTTTTCAGTGCAGTAACATTAAAAAATGAGTCAAGGCCAAATATACAAGAAACAGTCATATTTAAAACATTTATAACCAATTATTACAACTAAGAAGCAACATGACCCCCTTCATTGAACCTATTTGTATTCCCTTGTGCCATTAATCCAACACGTCTCTCATCTTTGCAATGTCGTTCAGAATTGGATAAAACGACAGCTACAGGTCGGGACCCCGTGGACGTGGCGCAGGAAGTCCTAAAGGCTGTTCGTCAGCAAAGTAAAGATGTGGTTTTGGCCGGCCCCCTGCCCACCGTGGCCGTCTACCTCCGCACGCTCTGGCCTTCGCTTTTCTTCAAGCTCATGTCCTCCCGCGCTCGCAAGGAAAAGAAACCCAAAGACGAGTGATGCAGGATGTGAGAAGCAGCGGCAGCTCGTGGGGAAAAACAGAAAACTGAGGCCGAATGGTTGAAATGAACCCGCGGAGCTGTTCAGGTCTGGCATCTGAAACAAACCAGACGCTGTACTATTTTCAGGACACGTGGAACGTGTTTTATTGTATTTAACATCTGTGCCAGATCAAGGCTCTGTTGTTTTGATACTTCTGCAAATTTAGCAACAGAATTGCTGTTTTTGCAATTTCATTCATGCTTGATTTCTAATTCACATGTTCATATTGTCAGTTTGGTCAAAGAACATTTTCCAGCTCTCCCACTCATAAAAATCATTGCCAGAAGCCTGCAGTATAACATTTTACTAACTGGGGAGGAAAACAGATTTAATTTGTAAACACCGCCATTGCTCTGGAACTCTTGATGCCAACAGAATTTAAATAAACCAGCTGTGGTAAAGGGATCATGTATGCTGCTTTGGCAGAGGGTCTGCGCACAACTGTGTCACTCACACCCCCTGTAAAATATGTTCTGCAGTTACAAAATCAAACTTTGTCAACAATTTCTCATAGAAATGTGGTGGAACACCTGACATGTTGTTTCTGGGTTATTTTTTCCATGCATCATGCAGAAATCACTGAAAATGAGTCAGTTCAGTACACGTACGGGCACTTTCGTTTTTGTTTGAAGTAGTTTCCAGCTAGTATTCTTCACCACTTTATTCCAATCCAGATGATGCTCTGAGTATGAATGTACTTTTGTTATTGGGCGCAGTCCATTAACTCATCCATCTCTGGAAAAGCTGACAAACCTGAAACTGTCAGAAATCAGCCTAAGGCCACAGCCTGGCTTTGTACATTCTTGCATGTGAACTGGTGTGCACCCCACAGCAAGGACAAGAGGCAGATTTCTTATAACTATCTTTATACACAGAATAGAACACCTTTTACAAACTGAAAACAGGTTTTTTCCTTTCTTGGATGTCACCTTAAGTTAAACAGAAAACACTTATCTCAAATATTAACAATAAATAGTCCAAATAATTTACATTGTTACAAAAGCGCAGTGAATACTGGAATTTCCATTTGTACAAATACATCCTTCAAGAGGAAAAATAAAATTGCAAAGACACAAACTGCTGTTTATTCCTTATTAAGTATCATCTAGTGTGATGAGATGAACTCTTTCACAAATTAACACCACAAGAGCTTTTACATTTGTTAGATCGACTCCGCGCCCCAAAGGTACGAGGAGGAAACATGTTACAGTCGCATTTGTGGAATGACAAGAGCTCTCAGTGTGCACTCAGTTACATCAAATTAAACGGGTTCACACTACTGCATAGAGATGATGCTGGTTAATCAAATTAAATCTGAAGGCAATGAATCTGGACTGCACACAGCATGTGTGTATCCTCTGAAAACAGTACACTGCATGGATAAAGTAAGAGAAATCATGTTTAAATATCCAAACAACAATAGCCAATCACGCTGACATTAGGCATAGTGTTTAGTTAGCATCTACTAATCAAAGGGGAATTAATGTTTGGGATCTTTAAAAAAAAAAAAAAAAAGGGCTACAAGACTTTAAAAAAAAATGGAGTCAACTATGGCTTTAGTGTTTCATTAAATTAAATACTTCTAACTGCTCGTGCTTATGGAGTGTATCACTGCTAGGAACACTTAACGGTACCCAGGACATTCGTAAATCTAGTCTGTCAAATAAAATGACAGCCCAGTTGTTTGAACTAATTAGAACTGCAAGAAAACTAAGGAAAGCTAAAGAAGGTAAAAGTTATTTTTCCTTGTAGCTGATAGACAGTCGAGGGGATTCCCACCTGTTGTGGCAACATGAGATGAAGAATCTAACCCCTTTCTAGACACGTCCTCTTTGCTGTTGACCTGGCAGCTTCATATCTGAATGATCAATGTGTTTGGACCTAGTAACGTTTATGTTTCACCCTGATTAACAGACCAGCACACAAGATTACTGCCATTCATGTCTCCCATGCATCTCTGAGCTGCTCCGCTCTCGACATTCAAACCTTCCTTTATCTGCAAACCAGGAGGGAGATTTCCATCTCGAAGCTTGTGTGTGAGGAGTGAGGAAAGTCAAAGGTCACTTTTTAACGTGAACGCTCCTCAAGGCTTCATTCAGACATAACGCACTGATGCAGGCTCTCAGTACCTGCACGTTATGCTGCCTTACATGCATACTTGTGGCATTTGTAGGTACAAGCACTGATAGCATACACACTGGCGAAGTTTTCGCACCCTTCCAAAACATTCTGATGCCGTCAGATCAATAAAGTCAGCAAACACCACAAGTCTCAAAGGGGCTTAAATTTCTAAAAGCTATTCCTGTATGTGCACACAATAAAACTGACAACTGAACACAACTGGCAGTGGATGGAAAAAAAAAATAAAAATAAAAGAACTACAAAGTGGAGTCAAACAACAAGCTGCCATTTTTATGTCCGTGTGAGAAATGAACAACCTGAACCCAAACGCGCACACGACTTCAACACAATCTATAAAACCTGTCCTGACCGAGATGAGGAATCAAAAAAAGAAACAAAAAAGGAGGCCAACAGGAAAGAATGAACTTCTACCTGCCACTTTGTGTTTTGCTCCAATTTTGCTACTGAACTATGCCAAGCATCTCTGTCTCACTGCCATCATTACTGTCATAAATGATGGTACAGTGGCTGTTTATCACCAGCTACAGATCTGAACTGCACATTTTAAGGAGGTCAACCTTACAGCCTAGAAGACACACTTACACACAGACACATCCATGCACTCACACACAGAGAGCAGGAAGAGACATAAAAACATTTTGTTCAGATATGGCATAGTATTTTCCTGTACATGAGGTTGCATTTTGTAAACTCATTAGTTTATCTAAAGTGTTTGTATTTAAAGGGAATTCATCCTTAAAGAACAGTTTAGTGAACACAACAATGGTCACGCTCGACCGGTATTATTGCACTTCTACAAAACAGGGTGTGGATGGCTTTGAGGGGTTGGCCTTTCTCCCCAGTTAGCTTTCTCCAAACAAGAAGAAAAGAGGAGAAACTTCTCTTCTGCTCACTCACAGTAGTTCACGTCACCACCAACATGGTGCCTCGGTTCTGCCTCGGTGCCTTTTGAGAATCAGCCCACTTTTCAACAGGTCTGACAACTGGACGCAGTAAAAGTTGGGATAATTTCCACTGTAGGAAACAAACTGCTGCCTGCAAATCTGTTCCAAATTTCTAGCGGTAGCCACTTCAAGAAGCCACTGCCTCCAGGTGTGGGCCCACGCGTGGAACTGGATCTAGATTAGATGTACAGATGGCCGTGGCTTGGTGGAGCCAGTCTTCCTCACGGAGGTGGGATGGAGGGCTCGGTTACAGCGAGCTCCTGAGCCAGATCATTGAAGCGAGCAATATAGTCTATGCTGCTCTCACTCATCATACAAGCAAGCTGAGAGTCCATCTGCAACAGAAAAACAAATGAAAACATTTCCTCAGTGATATCTGGAACAGGTTGATGTTTCAGTTAAAAGTGAAACTATCACTGAACTCTGAATATTAACTCAATAAAACATCTCTGCTGTGGCTGTAAGAGAGCCATCATCTATCAGTGTGGGCTGAGATTAGGTCAGATCAGAACTGAGGAACATTGAGAGTGGTGCCAAGTTATTTTAAACAGGAGGCAAAAAAAGATTTAATTAAATATCAGGATCAACTCTGACAAGTTCGTATTCCTCGGTCTACTGAATTAAAATGGAGCCTCTGCCCTTTATTTTCCCGTTGCCATGGTGAATCCCAGCCTCCAGCTCTACTGATGATGGATTTCTTTCCCTATTCACACATGTACTTAACTCAAGGGGAACACACTCAGCTGATTGAACTAACTCTGATGAGTCTTTCTGGAACAGGAAACTCAAGAGTTGCTGATCTCAGTTAAATCAACTCAGTTTATTTTTAAACTCAGTTTGTTAACATGCATCCTGGAAAAGGGCCCAGGACATAAACGGGGGCTATTTTTACAATGGAGAACTGATGCTTTTACACTTGAGTTGTATTCGAGATTAAATAAATTACATCAAACATGCTGTTACTAAGACTCAGCGGATTGTGTTGCACAGAATCAGTCTCCTCTCTCCAGTTTTTGTGCCCAGTGATTCTTCTTACATCATACACATACATAAAGTCATAATACAAGCCTTCTTTCATTTAATCAAAAAGAATTTACTTACTTCTGCCACATCAGGAAGGCCACGAGATTGAAAGGAATCATGGGAATTGCAGTCCAGTAGGCTAGGCCCGAGCAAAGCTGTGCCGCTGGAGGGGCCAGTGGGGGTTAGGGTGGTCCGTCTGCCCTTATCAGGGGAGACCATGCTGGCTGTAAGGAAAATAAGAGCAAAAGACTCACTGAATAGTCTTTATGAGCTTTCATTCCACAGCTGTCAGTAATATTGAGCATTTTACAAACAGATCTTTGTAAATGTTCAAAGTAATTGTGACACTTTAGTAAAGCTTTGATTTTCCAAGCATCACAAATACTTGTAGACCCTCTGTGCTGTCAATATGCTTTGCCTTTGCCTAAAATTTCACTTTTCTGACAAACTCTTGAGAAAGGAAGCACACAGCAAAATGAGAGCTAAAATACATGCATGAGAAAAGAAAACTCTTACAAAGGAGGCATCCCAGTGTGGAGTCAGATGAGTCGCTGGGGTACCACTGGGGGTCGTGGCTGGGTGACGGGATCCAGCCTCTGGACGGGCTGAGTGAGGGAGATGAGGCCAGCAATTTGGAGCCATCGCTGTTGCCCAGCTTAGCTGGAGAGAGCGCAGCTTCCTCACCTGCAGCAAAACAGGCATACAGAAATGAGAGGTGACTCATTAAACCCCGTAAGCTCAGACGTTTAGCTGGCTAGATGTCAACAGTCTTTTCTTTACCTGGAGAGTACATAATAATGTCAAACAACAGTGGTAATTAGAAAACTTACTAAGCTGCGGTCAGTTTTCATTTGAATAAACGCTTATCTCTTATTTTTCAAGGTTGACTTTAAAGAATATGGCAATCTTACAGTAATATGCTCAGGTAAGATCTCTGCATGTGCACGCACCATAGTGTGTAGAGTTGATGGCGAGCTCGATGATAGAATCACTAATCTGTGTTTGAGGTTCTCCGGGGGTTAGAGCCTCTTCAGGGGGGCCTGGGAGTGAGATATCAAGGAGCGAGGCAACGCTTGGTGGAGAGAGGAGCGAGTCTCCACCACCGGTCACTTCAGGAGACGGAGGAGGTACAACGTTCTGTGGGAGGAACAGCTTCATTTAGCACGTTGCATTTTTTAAAATCATTTACTTGAGAATAACTGACTTTTTTTTTCTTCATCAACTGATCAGCTAACACAGACGCACTGCCTTCAAGTACACCAACTGTTTTGGTACACAGTCTCGCCCCCAACAGGCCCACTGTGAGCAAGGAAACACCCTGATGTCACTGCAAACAGCTTTATTAATCCCACGAGGGGCAATTTATTTGTGGCAGCTTGTTCTTAAACACTTACATATAGACAAACAAATCATGCAGTATATTAAAGGTGACTGTGAATGTGCCAGAAAATTATATTAAGAAAATGTTTACAAATAAAACCTATAGAAATGCCTCAAAATGTACCAATACTGGTATCTTTCAAGTCTAGACAGAAATGGCGCAATAAAAAAAAAGAAACCTGCCCTACTCTGCACAGATAAACAGAGAAATTCAGTAGATGAAGTTAAATTATGAGTTCACAGTTTTAAATTAAGAAGGTATTGAGCAATAACATTTATTGTAATGCTAAAGGCAAAGGAGATATATCAAATGAAAGATTGTGTGTGTGTGTGTGTGTGTGTGTGTGTGTGTGTGTGTGTGTGTGTGTGTGTGTGTGTGTGTGTGACCTGGGGGACATTTTGGTGGGGGG
>VOQJ01018095.1:0-28546 GCA_015052665.1 Apistogramma diplotaenia | reverse complement strand
TTTAAAAAGCAAAAATTGCCCGCCCCCCCCCCCCCCCACACACACACATGCACACACACACACAATCGTCATGAATAAGTATCTGTTTGTAAGAATTATTCTTGTAAATCAAACAAGATATTGTTTTCATATAACCTATATAAATACATTTAGCATAACTGTCCAAGTTGCTACAGCTAACAAGGAAGACTCCCATCGTTTCAGAATAAAATTTAAAAAACATGTTTCAGACCATAATTTCAGAATGGAGGAGAGTTGGTGTTAACAGCTATTGAAAACAAGGTGTCAAATGTGTGGGAAAAAGTAAAAAAATAAAATAAAAAAATAATCTGCTAGTAAAGAGTAGATCCCCAAAGAGCCAGTGTTACGAGGTGTTTATCTCACTAATGTGCCCTGACTAATGAAATCAATATTTTCCTGTCTTTCATATTTGTGAATATACCTGTTTTTTCTTTTCTTTTTAGTTTCTGTTGATTTTTTTTGTATGATTTGTGTTTTCCCATTGCTGGGTGTTCATGGAAAGCACTGCAAAGAATGTGTCTGAGCCAAAGTAGTTTGTCTTTTACTGGTGCAGCGTCAGCGCTGTTTCTAACAAGGCAATGAACCATTTATTTGATCAGTAAAACACAGGGTACAAGACAGATTTTCTTAAGAAGTTCTTTTTGTTAATTTCAATACAGTTTTCCTGTTTTACAGCCTCACGCTGCAGTTTACAGCAAACACTTTGACTGTAGGCCTTTTCGTACAGGTTACAGTCTCCAATTTCGCCTTTCTTTTTCAGACTAAAGTAATACGCTCACTCTGTTGAATCAGCCTGTAATTAAAAAGATCATATGACAGTAAACACCTAAATAAACCAAGCTTAGCAACTTCTTTGATTTAATGCACACTGATGGCAGAGAATTTAATCACGGGTGCCTTTGTGGGAATTAAACTCACCTCTGCCTTCAGCTCTATGTCCGTCTGTACAGTTAATTTATGCACGTTTGAATATGATAACAAGTGTGAATTTTTCATGTTATCCCTGTGGAGCTGCATTGGATAAAATAAACTTCACATGTCTGTGATCAACTACCATATTTGTCTTCTCTCTGATGATTGCAAGCCACTGTGTAGACTGTATGTTGCTTATTTGAATATTAAATCTATTTTCTCAGAGACTGACCTTGGGGGTTGTGGTTTTTCACTGGAAACTGTCTCATCATGTATAAATGTGGTCAAGCCAGACAGTGGGTGCGCTACTAGAAACACAACAAGTGGGTCTTCTCCGATTTGTTTATGGAAACACATTATATCATTATGAAAACAGAATATCTACCCCTTCTATATTTACTCAGGCCTGAAAATGCCTTTCCCTGAATTTGTTGAATACAGATTTCTCGTTACCTTTAGACTAACTTCTTTTCTTTTCGTGGGATAGTGGAAAATGTAATTTATTTCCATATTTTTATTTCCTGAATTTTGCTATAAATATAACGGTGTAAGGATGACTGAGTGCTTTACATAACCAAGCATTCACGTCCAGGTATGAGCAGTCTGTGGCGTCTCACAGCCAGCAGATGGCAGTAAACTCAAAGTTTTGTTGGTCTGTACTGGCAGTAGCCGGTATATAAAGGCAGGAACATGGATTTAGGAACCGTCCTACTATAGGCGTCTTCTTTCTATTAAAGGGTATGGCCAGCTGTCATTAAAAGGTCATAAATAAAAAATAAAAAAAGAATTATGGTGTAAAACAATATAACGTTTCTTTGAAGCCTGGTGAGCTTTTTGTGTTAATTAGCATCAGGAAGAGTAGTTAAAAAGTAGCACTGACATTTATTTACATCCAAAAACCATGTTTATCAAATATATGTCATTATTATCAGTAAGTTAAATATAAAAATATCAGTGGTAAAGTATCTAAAAAAATTACCCAGATGCAGGATGTGGGAGACAGGACTAATATTCAGATGCAGCTGTTTCTTCAAAATTGCAAAATACAAACAGGGTGGCTCTAGAAGGAAGCACAGCTGTGAGGGATGACTCAACAAAGCAATGAATTAAACACTGAGACATCTGAGACATCTACAAGAAATATGAAAGCTAGAGATTAATGAAATAGCATAACACTCAACCTGTACTCTCACTGGAAATAACTCAAATACCAAAAAGCAAGATAATACAAATTCAAACAGAAAACACTGGGTCAGGTACCCAGGATCATGACAAACACTTCTGAGTATAGCTGTGAAAACAGATTTAGCAGTATTTACACGAGTAACTTACGCTGGTTTCCTACAGAAACAAAGTTTTTATCAGAGTTTACTGATTACCTTTAAATCACTATGATACTGCTTAACACAATACCTTATTCTGCACACAGACCCCTCAGATCAGAAAATCAATGGCTGTCACAGATCCAGGCATAAAAATAAAGGGGCACTGTGCTTTTTCTGTTCATACTCCAACTATAATTTTTATTTATTGTTTATTTTATAATGTTAGTTTTGTACCATTTTGCCTGTGAGGCATCTTGTCACGGGTTCAGAAAGCTGCTGTCCTAAGGAAGTATGGCCGTAATGGTTTTACGCGTTTCTCGCGTGCTGCTAACACGCGGACGGTCCCTAAGCGTTCACTGTGTAAGTGGGCAGAGCGAGCGCAGAGGCTCGTGCGCTGCGCCTGGGCTCTCTCCACTACATTCAGCACAACGACGTCTCCGCGCGCTCAATCTGGGTTTTCAAGCCTTAAAACCACCTCGTAGCATCACCGTGGGCTCCCGACACAAGCCGTCGCAAAGGTGAGACGCGGTTTTTTCTACAGTAACCGCTCCGGGGCTCGTTTCCCGCTCCATAGTTGAGGTTATTTCGCTAGAAGGGGAGGCGCAGTGTTTTGCCGTGTGTTCTCGGGAGTGGGCGACTTGTCATTGCGGCTGTTTTGTTGTGAAATGTGCGGTGGTCGCAGCTAGGCATCTCAGAGCCCCCTCCAGAGCAAAGCTAGTGTAGCCAGACAGCGGGCGTGAAAGGCGGCTGGATGTATGAAAGCGAGCCCGGCGGTGGGGAACAGAGCTGAATGGCTAACATCAACGCTAGCTGATTTTACAGCCGGCCGGGGAGTCGGGACGTTAATCGCCGCAGCGGGCAGGGGGGTCCCATTGTTATTACACGACCGGTTTAGCTAGCTTGTAACTAAAACTACACTAACACAATGTTACGGTATAGACATTCATGGCTGCTGTTTCTGCCGGAATAGCATCACAGCTACCGAGAACAGGTTGTTCAAGAATAACTTGAAAGCGCAACTCTTCGGTCATTCCCAACATGTCTTGGTCAATGTGTCTATTTACACCGTCGCTACAGTTTATTTAAGTAGCCTCAAAGCAGCTGCCTGCTCTTCACCAGGAGGGCTCCTCGTTGTTTTTACTCCGCTGGGCTTTAAGCAGAGGACGGGGAAAGAGGGTAGTTAACATTCAGCATTGTGTCGCTGACAAACGACCTTGTTCTTCCCGGACTGTGTTACACTTTCTCGTATTTTGTTATTATTATTATTTCTTTAAACTCTCATAGCTCAGTAAAACGATAACCAGGCGCTCCACCTTATTAGACACGAGCGAGGGAGACATGTCTGTCCCCAGAGATGATGTTGCGTTTTGGTGGCACGGACTGAGATAGCCGGCTCTGTGGAAGTAAATCGTGTTAATTCATGCCCCGTGGGCCCCGCGGCGCTTTCCCTGGTAGGACCTGCGTTTTTGATAAGCTGTCTGGAGAGGGGCCAGTGTTGAAAATAAAGGCATATTGCCTGAGGAGCGTACCAGGATAGGCCAAACTGGCAGCACCTGAATTCATTTGGTAACAAGGACACAACGAGAATGAGAGACTCATTGTGTGCTCTGCCACTCGGGCAGATTGCTGAAGCACTTAGCTCACCAGAGCAGGCTACTCATTTTCAGTGTGCACCTTAAGTAGCTTCATGTAATCAGGTTATGATATGCTGATTTGATAATATGAAATGTATCCTGCTTCATTATCATGCATGCTGCAAATGTGATTGTGCTTTCTATACACAGAATTTTCAAAGATGCATGATATAACTTTGGTGAGTGATCACTAACACCTAGTATAGGAGGGAAACATACATTATTCAGCATGACCCAGCAAAACCTCCCTTTCCTTTCTGCTTATGGTCCTCAATGTGACCGTCCAGAGGTGAGCCACTGACTGCCCTCTGGCTTTATAAAGAGCTCTTTCAGCTGCGTTTTTGCTGCTGGAGCCTTTGGGATTATAAATCCTGAGGAAAAGGAGCTTTGCTTCGGTGGCATGCTTCACTGGCAAGAAATCGTTTGAGGGTGTGTGTGTGTGCAAGTGCGGGAGGAGGGTGTGCGCCGGTGGGCTCCGGTGGAGAGGCAGAAGAAGCAACAGAGGGGTGGGGAAGGGACCGGGGCACTGTGGTGATGATGGATGCTATGCAGGGAGAGTAGAACATTTGGCTTTGCTGTGATTGAAGGGCTTCTGTTTCTCTTAGGACAAACGCATACCTGTGTGTCTGCTGTGTCGACGATCAAGCTACAGATCACTGAACTAAAAAAATTAGTGCGGTGAAAGCCAGAAATTCCTGAAAGTGATTGAATTTCCAGAAGGGTTACAGCGATACATCGAGTATTGGCCTTGTTAATCGATATTCATATATAAACAAATGAAGTGTTTTTGATCAGTGGCCCTGGCTGGTATTGATTTGTCTCACCTCAGTTTTCAGTGTATCCAAAAATCTGTGATCTCTGAAAGTGATCGGATTTCCAATTGCGATGCACCAGTATATTGGTCTAGTATCGGGTTTGGCAGATCGTGGCCTTGTTGATTGATATTGGTCTGCAATTAACATGGCAGTGGACAATATTGTCAGTATTTCCAAAATTCAGGTATCCATACTGGTTGATAGTGCCCTTGTTGACTAATTGCATACATGCTGTAAAAGATGGACTTAACTTCCGGGTTGGAAAAATGAAACCAATGTGAAGTTCCTTATATCTTCATTTTATCTAAATGTCAGCAGATGGCAATAAGCACTTCCTGTCTTCATGTCTGTAAACATTTTCCTGATAAGTTTACGCTCTCAGTCACTCATATTGAATAAAAAAAAAAGTTTTGTAAGTCTTGCTTGAGAACGGAGGATTATCTGTGCTCATTGGCTAACGACATGGGTGGCATCACAGATGTTGCGTCCATTGTTATGTTGTCTGTGGTTAATCAACAAAGAGAATAGCTTTTTCATGATGCCAGTGATCAATATTTATGTTGTCATGCCAGATTTTCCTAGAAGTGAATGGATTTCCAAGAGAGATTAACCAGTGCTGGCCCATCGATATCTGGCCCATGCTGACCGCATTGAGTTATATTGGTAAATTAAATGGCATTAACCCATGGCTAAATGTTACGTTTAGGACTTTTCATCTGTTGGGGTGGCTGTAGCTCGGGATTTAGAGCAGGTCATCCACCAATCGGAAAGTTGGTGGTTCGACTCCTGGCTGCTCCAGGCTGCATGCCAAAGTATCCTTGGGCAAGATACTGAACCCCAAGTTGCTCTCTGACGCAAGTGTTGGAGTGTGAATGTGTGTGAATGTTAGATAATAAGCACTTAGCTTAGTTAAACATGGAAGTGCTTGAATGAATGGGTGAATGTAAACATGTTGTATAAAGCGCTTTGAGTGCTCAGAAGAGTAGAAAAGCGTTACATAACAACTAGTCCATTTACCATTGTTATTTGGCATGTGGTTGCATGTTGCTGAGCATCATAGATATTCTGACACCCCCTAACATTTATTTGTTTTCCTGTGACAAAGCAGGGGATAATGTAAACAAAAAAAGGAAAAAAGAAAAAAATATTTGGGCTGTTGGTCAAAACGTTATATTGTTTTATTAGTTACTAGTACTGACCCAGAATTTCAGAGTCAGTGAATGACTGTCAGTGCAGTGCAGACTTTATGTCAGAAAGTGGTTTTAGCAGCTTTTTGGTTTTTGGTTGTTTCCTCTCTGAACTGTTGCTTTCCTCCCATGCAATTACTTCTTTATCATAAGTCAGGTCATATGAGCTCGACTGTTTCATAACCGTCCCTTATTATTGCGCCTCCGTCTGGCTGACAGCTTGTTCCATCAAACCTGGAATAATAAAAATAGTGCATTATGGTTATGGAAATCACAGTTAGTTGGTCCGGAGAATCTGTTTCTACCTGTCTGTCTACATAAATGCCACCTCTGGAGTCTTAATGAGAGAAAGCGGGGACATTTTGCCACTTCTGATGTATTTAAACGGGTTTAGAGGATTTGGACCTGCATTGAGAGTGAAGAGCAGAAAAAGGATTAGTTTTATGTTGTGGAAAGTGAAGTGCGGAGGTTTAGAGCTTTAATATAGTCAGTGCAAGTCCGTAAAGGCATGTTAGTATCAGTTTGAGTCATTGTGTAACAGGTCATTGCCCTTAAATGCTGCTCTTAATTTATAGAAGAGACATGACAGACGTGTCTCTTGCAATTTGCTCGTCTGTAAAATGCAAGGTGTGTACTTCCATTTTTTTTTTCACACTTTAATGTTCTTGCATGCCAGCTTTTGTTCTCATTAACTGAAAAAGCTTGTATCTGGTGCCGAGAGGAAAAAAGGAAGAGCCTTATCTAGCTTCAGCACCTCATCTGCAGTTCCCCTACAGGCTCGTCGTCACACAGGTCATGTTGTGCCCTGTCAAAACTGGAAAGCTGTGCTTAAGCTAAAATAGAGCTGCAAACGCAAATGCCATATAACACTGTCTGCAAAAAAAAAACAGCTTGTGGTTGGGTTATTGGTACCCACAGACCCACAGAGAACAACAGATGTCAAACACAAAAGAGCATTTCCTGTAAAGCCAACGCTATCAGGTTCTGGGTATTTACAGGTTAGGTTTGGTCTGCCTGAGTTCACAAAAGCTGACATCTCCTGCTCCCTTTTATTGGGCGATCAGTGTTGATTCTATATGCTGGAGCTCTGGTTTCTCCCACGTTAGGTTAATACTGCCTGTGTCAGTCCAGGATACTCCCGCAAAAAGAGATTCTTAATATCAAGCATTTCACTTCTTGGTTAAATAAAGGTTAAAAGTAAAATAAAATCAAAGCCAAGCAGGTTTTCTGGGTTTCCACCAGAGTGGTGCTGCCATTCTGCTGATCCTAATTACAGGGATCTTTTTTTTTCTCTTCTTTTTAAGCACATCTTTAGCCTACCACCTACTTCTTTTCCTTATAGCACTGTGAAATCCAGTGTGTTCCCTTTTGGGAGGACTGTCTGATTCTCAGCAGTGAGTGGCAAACACTGAGCTTCACAGGGGCACGAGGTGTTGAAGCTGTCCACGCCGTCTCTGATTGGAGTTGATTGGATTTGGGCTTCTATGCTGGAAGTAGACTTCAGTGGATGTAAAGGTTTAAGGTCAGGCACTCGGCATTGACCTCCGTGGTTCACGGCTGGTAACGGAGTCCTGAATAAAGATGAGGAGGGGGAGGCGGTGTTGCCAAGCTTGATCACTTCCTGTTAAGATAAGCTGATGGTGCAGCATAGTACAGTGGTGATGTGGTTAGCGCTGTTACCTGGTCCTGGGTTCAAATCCAGTCTGGGACTTTGCTGTGTGGAGTTTGTATGTTCTCTCTGTGCACTCCAGCTTCTTCCCACAGTCCAAAAACACGCATTGGTTAGGTTAATTTATGATTCCTCATTGACCGTAGTCAGCATGAATGGTTGTCTGGCTCTGTGTCAGCTCTGCAAGAAATTGTCAACTTGTCCAGGGTGTACCTCACCTCTCTGTGACAAACAAATAGACTTCAGCTCCCTGTGACCCTGAATTGGATAAGTAGAAGAAGATGAATGGATGGGGAAATTATGGTTCAGCAGTGGTAGTGCTGTCATGTGGGCAGCTACCAAGTCCCCATGTACCTTCAGAGAGGGTCTGGTCAGTATTGATGCTGGTTGAGAAAAATGTTAGTGCTGTCCACAGTTATTGGAACAAAGACAGTTCTGCCTCTGTGCACCACCACAGTGGAATAGAACAACAGTTTAAGAATTACTGCCATTTTCATACACAGTCCCCCATTTTCAGAGGTTCAAAATTAATGGGACAATTGACAGATGATCAGTTTCATGACAAATGAAGCAGACAAAATAATAACTAAAGCAGATTCAAAGTGTTGAATTTTGTATTTCATGTCATTTTAATATAATTTTAAATGTGAGACCTAAGGAGATGCTAGTGCAAGGCTGGTAGGGCATCGTTAAGCTCAAAAACTCAAATCTGCTGGAGACACAGCAAGGGTTTTAGGAACGGCCAAATCAACAATCTGGTGTATTGTTGAAAATAATAAATAAGTATCTGAGCTCATTGTTGGAAATTTGTTATGTTAAATATGAATATTCCCTACTGTGACTATCTATATATCACAAAAATAATGAAAAACATAAAGGGTCTCAGTTAAACTGAGCAAAAGAAATGTAACTAATTTGCATTTTTATTATTTGGTAGTTCAGTTCAATTAAATGTTCATCTGTAAATATGCAGATTATAATGGGCCTAAATTTTTGAAATTACTAACTGTACTTCGCTATATCATGTGTGACTAAAATCTGATTGTATATGTGGGAATGGGCTGCACACAGAAAGTTTCTTAAATAAATAATATTTCCAGCAACACTAAAAAAAACATAGCGTGATGCTGTTAGACATTATGTTGTTGACTGGAGGCTTGTGTTTATTTTGCGTGATCATTTTTCCCTGCCTCATGTAAATTGGTTTGTTTTCGATGAGAGATGCACTTCCTGCAGGGCTGTGTCACCCGGTCGCTCTGGTGTTATGACGTTTTATCTTATTAAATCAGAACCGTGTTTACTGATGAAGGCATTTTTTTCTCTTCTAATATAGTGACTGTACGGAGAGTCCATTACTGTTGATCTGGGTGTGTCCCACTCTGTAGATAAACTTCCAGGCTGATTCCAAAGTATGCCACTGGCTGCTGATATCTGGTTACGAGCTGGATTCACACCAGTAAGGTGGCAAAGCTGCAGCCTGGTTTATTCCTCTGGAGGGCTGAATGAATTATTAAGAGGTGGAGTTTATGTGAAGGAGTCAGGTAAGATGCAGAGTCACAATGGTCTCCATGGTAGCAGGGCCATATTATCAGGATCGCATCTCCTTTGGCCAGGTGTCAGTCAAACTGGCAGCGTGTTAGGCTGGGCGAGGTTGGCCTGGGAGGAGGATTTTTACATTGCTCAATGAGCAAAGAGGGGCGACTACCTACAGATATCTCTTCTTACTTTTTAATTATTTTATTTATCGAAAAAAAAGGTCACATATGTTCAGACCAGTAAAATTTAACAATCCACAAGAGCGCAAACAGCTGCTTTATTATTTCAACATAAACATGACTTTTAAAAGAGTTACATACCTACACATTACCAGAGCTGCAGTTCTGGCTTGTGTAGGTGGCTTTATAGTATCTTATGATCGTCTGACTGCCTTTCTGGTACAGACTAGCAAGGTAATGTTTAAACACACAGATAAAATAGGGCCCATGAGCCATAATCAGCCCACCTGCAATTGTTCTTTAATTTTCACCATTAAATTTATGTGTCTTTAAACATTCGTTTGTAACATTTAACTTTGTTGACAGCCCTAGTTTGGAAGGGTGTGTGGTGCAATGAAAGGCTAGAAAGTCAACGGGAGACCTGAAGAGTTTCAGGCAAGTTTTGCATGTGCAGGCGGCTTCTATTTTTTAGTTTATTTATTTGCAATTTCAGTTGGTTGTTAGATGCTTACTCATAATAAACATCAGCACTAATGCTATATTCAAACAGTAGCATTAATCCTAAAAATATGTATCACAAGAGTGAGACAAAATAAGGCTGTTGGTTGTCGCCACCTGAGAGCTCTGCAGTCACCTTGGGGTGAGAAGTCAAGAACCTATTTATATTCACAGGCAAAATGGATCCTTTTTCAAAGCTGGTCAATAATTGATAAGTGAGGCTACATCTAGAGCATATTTCACTACTTTTTGTGCTTATGCAACAAGCTCTTAGTGTATGTTATTTCAGTTCAGTTGAATTCTCTTTATTTTAGGCCTGGAGCAATGCAGTGGAATTAATCCAGACCCCCCCCAGTCTGCTTCACCTTTATAAAATATCCCCCAAACTGCACATTAAAGGAAATTATTTTCAGTTCTAATCGCAGATGTTGGAGAAATGGAGGAAATGGAGCCTGTATCTCGCTTGGCAGCATGGCCCGTTCATAATCGTGTAAGGGCAAAGGCTATGTGATTAGGACTCCCGTGGAAAGATATTGAAGCCAGAGATGATTGACAATGATGAGATCATTTTTTTTAGTCTTAATCCCCGTGACTTTACTGAGAATGCTGGGAAAATAAACCTCCCAACCATGAATGCTGCCAGCTAGACTGATACCACTGATTGTAAGCAACTGTATTTGATACTGCTATGACCTAGAGCAACCATGAGGGCTTTGGTTAATCTCAGCAAGCATTTCTAAGAGCTGGAAAGACTATACATTATGGAAATGCTTAATCAGGGACAGCTCCATTGGTGCTGATTCAGAAATTCATCCAGGTTTGTCTGGAACTTGAGTCACATAATGTACTTTTTAATCAGCGTGTCTTCTTTATGCAGAGTCTGTTAGTTTCTGCGTTTTGCACTCCTCTCGTCTCCCTCTTTTACTGACAAATTGGCTTGAGAAATGTTTTTTAAAGGGAAATTAATTTCTCTCTATTATACTTTGTTTTTAATTTAAGAGGCCACATGAGCCTGGCTCCACAGTGAGTTAAAAAATGCCCAATTTTAATTTTTTATTCTTTAGGACACTAGTAAGGTTTAAAGTTAGGAGCAGGGAAGGTTTGTCCAAGATGTTTGTGGCTCTAGTGTTTGATTAGACTGTTACTTAGCACGTATTAGCTGGTATGTGTATGCATATTGCAGGTGTCCAGTTTTTGAATGCAGCTTGCTAAGTTTTCTATTATTACCTGATAAACTCTACATATGGCCTCTTCAGGCTCCAAAAAGCAACATGGCAGTTGCCAAAATGCTGCACCTATCTTTCATATACGGTTTTCATTCTGACAGTGGGATTAAATACACAAATTCATCCCTAAGATGTTTCCAACAAAGACAAATCACACCAGTGCCACCGCTCTCTGTTTGCCGGTGGTGTTGATCGCTTTCTTTTTTAGATTATAATCTTTCCTCGGGTCTTGAATTTCAGCAGCGGTATTAAGGCTCTTACCCAGAATTCAATAGAGTTCTCCACATGTAGCTCTCATAATGTGGGAAAATCCCCCGCATATTTACAGTGATCTAATCATTTAGTGTGGAACTGAGAAGAACTGGCCGCGAGCACCGCAGACGCAGACTGAATACTGACCCAAGCAGCATGTTCTGCATAAGCTACGCAGGTTTCAAGGAAGTGCATTCAAATGCATGCAAATATAGCTTTATGGCATAAACATTGCCAGATGCCAAAAGGACTAGCCCCGAACATCAGTCCCAGTGAAGCCGATGTTAACAGTGTGAATCCTCTGCATCATCAGACAGGAAACAGCAGCTTTACGAAGGTGACAAGAAATTACCAAACAGTCAGAGGTGAGAGTATTACTGTGAAATGCAAATAAATTTACCTGAAGCAGGTACAAATTATTCCCAGGCTGACTGTTTTGAAACTTGGTGTTAGCATTCAATGTGCAAAACTCTGCAAAATGCTTTAGATTTTTTTTTTTTTTACTATTCATTGGTAGAGCTCTACAAAATTTTGCAGACAATATATATATTATTTTACAAATTTAGAAATTAAGTGTCAGCTCAAATTATTATTATTATTATTATTATTATTATTATTATTATTATTATTATTATTATTATTTATTATTAGAGAACTATAAGCTCACTTTGGCTGCTTCTTTTCCACCACACTTTTAGCTGTTATAGTTACCCGTCTCCGTCACTATGGTTGATGTGAAACCCGTTGCTAGCGATGCAGCCGTGCGGAAATGTCACCACGGATACCACATTTAAAGTCACATGCAAAAACTTTACCTGAAACAGATGGGCTTAATCCACATTGTGTGGACTAACTAGTTTAAACTCAACAGCTGAGCTTGAATTTCATTTCTTTTGTCCATCAGGACAAAGTATTTTGCAGCAGCCCAGGGAGGACAGTGATTTCTGTCAAAACTGAATGATTCAATTGTTTGTTTGTTTGATGTGCTGCCATTTCTTCCAGCGATGAAATGGCCATTCAGCAGGTAGTTATGTCATCATCTCAAGTTGCCACGGATCACATTTTCTGCTGCTGTAGCTGGCTGTCATCGCACAGCGTTTCAGTGGGCCGTTGCTGGTGAGAGCCAGGGGGCTCCCTGCCAGACAAATTAAGATCCTGAATTAGAAACCAGAAGGCAACTGAGAGGCAATATATGCACCACTGGGGGCTGAATGGTTGCATTGCTCCTTTCTCTAGAGATCACGTCAGAAAGCTTCCTAACAAAGGGGTTATGGATTTCAGAGTTAAATAAGACAGATAGATGCAGGAAATCAGGTTAGACAAGAGAGCCAGTGCCAACTGGGACTGTGTGTGTTTTCAGAAACTGAAGCGGTTGAGTCAGTGTTCGGTGTAGGTTTTGGCTCGAGCATCTTACAGCGATGTACCACAGGGTTGTCTGAGCAGTATTCCTCTCTGATAAACAGCCCCAGAGTCTCCCATGCTTGTCAGCGCCCAACCAGAGAGCACTGCCAGCCTCTTTCCTGCCCTCCTCCAACAGAGTCCTGAGCAGCGAGAGACATCCGATGTTATCAGCACTGCAGATTGCACAGCGCCACTGCCAAAGGCTTGTCTTATGAATTCACAGTGAAGTGCCGAGATTTTTTTTTGTCCCATTATGCACACATCACAAAGCAAATTGCATCGTAGTAAATGTCCAAAAGACAGAAAATTTCCTTTTGGACTTTATTTTCGACAATATCATATTTGTTATTGTATAAAACGATCTCTGCATATAGAAAACAAGCATAAGCCTTTGTATTAAATGACTGAACATTTATGGTGTGTCATAACCTGCAGTGAGAGTCCAGCCCTGTTGGAAGCTGCTTGCAGCTGTCTCTGACCTATTTATGAAGCTGATGGATGGAAGGTGAAAAGAGCCTTTGTGCAGCTGCCTTTTGTGTTTCTCGGGAAGGTGCTGATGATTTCCTTTCGGCCCTTAATTGCTGACGTAACCATCTTTGCTGTGCTTTAGATTCAGGATTAATATTCCTCACTGAATGATCAGCAAACGCAGTAATTCTAAAGCAGACGGGTGCGAACGTTGTAGTTGTTTC
This sequence comes from Apistogramma diplotaenia, assembly GCA_015052665.1. Classification (NCBI taxonomy): domain Eukaryota; kingdom Metazoa; phylum Chordata; class Actinopteri; order Cichliformes; family Cichlidae; genus Apistogramma; species Apistogramma diplotaenia. The sequence continues at coordinate 15,199 of VOQJ01018095.1, read as the reverse complement.
AGTCAAGTAAATATTGGGTTTTTTGAGATGCTGCATCCATGGAAGCGATTGCGGTTTTGACCTGGTTAGAGCAGCTTTGAAACTGTGTAAGAAAGACGCAGTTCAGAAGCACGGCTGCAGAAATCCCCTCCCCACACTTAGCCTCGTTTACAGCTACAGCGGTTGAATGCAGATGAGAGCACATCGTTTTCTTTTGGCTTGATTGTGTGCTGGAAAGATTTTTTTTATGTTGTTGCTGTGGCATAATGCCTAAAGCTAGAGGCATTTATTTAGCTTTGCGCAGATTGCCTAGAGGTTGTCGGTTAATACTTGTTGAACTATTTAACAGCTTCTAAAAGTGCTGCGGGGCAGCCTCGTTTCGCATTATGGGCAAAAAGTTTGATGGTTAAAGCCAAATTTACTGATAATGGCACAGTTATGTTCAGTCAGCTATAAAGGCAGCGCATGCGGCAAATTAAGAGTCGAATGTTTATGCCGATTAGGCCGGTGAGGTTTTTCTCAGAGATATGAGAAGCTGTTAACACAGCAGAGAAGAGAACAATGTATTCTGGTTTGTTTCATTCACACGTAGTGTATATAACTTGGCTCCACATGGCTACGCATGCACGCAGATGCGGGTTAATAAATTATCTGCAGGTTGCTTGTTTACATCATATGAGGTACCAGCAGAGAATATTACTGAAGATATGTGTCAGTGTTTCTTGTTGTTTCAATAATAATTGTGTATTGAAGTCTAGATACTTGATATAAAATATATTCTAATTACAGTAAAAGAGTTCCAGGTTGAAGGTGTCCTGTTCTTGTTTATGGCCCCATACCTAAATGCTCTTTGACAGCAGGTGGGTGGGGCTTCTGTGCTTGAGTGTTTAGAACAGCGTGAACAGTAGTTGCATGTACTCTCACCTAATTACTTGAACTTTGGCCACGTTTAAAAGTGAGCTTCCAACATTGGAATAGTATTTCTAAGAACAAACACAGAGGGGTGTCACCTCTGAGTGCTGCTTTCTTTTCATCTGCTTTACTAGGAGGTTCGGTGTGATTTAAATGCTGCCGTCTGCTCACAAAATGAGCAATACTGCAAGCATGACTGCAAACGTGCAGAGACACTGAAGGGCAGTTTGTTGCAAGGAGCAGGGACACTGCAATCCATGCATACGCAGACTCTTTGTTGTATACATAACACAGCCATCCGCAAACCTGCATTTCAGCTAATCCTGCCTGTCCTCACATGTGTACATTCCTGTTCCTGTGATTTTGCAATATAAAGCTCCTTGAGGGGACTGTTGTGAGTTGGCGCTGTACCAGTATATAAAAGAAGAGATGCTGCACTTAAGCTTTGGGCTTTCAAAGAGCTTGAAAATTAGTGTCTCTGTCCTCCAAACTCTGAATTTAATTGAAATAGTAGACATTTTTTAAAAATATCTAAAGCTGAGAGTGCAGTACAGCCTTTAAAAAGCTGTTTAAATAATGTTGATGTTTGATTGTTCCCAAAATGATCGAAACAGATAGAACTGGTAGACAGCTGACTGATTAATGATTAAAATGTTAGTGAAACCCAGGCACTATATTAACTCATGAATCAGTTTGGCTTTTCTCACCTTACAGTTCTTACCTTCACATCTCAAACATGTGTCCCTGTGTTCGACCCCACACACAGTGGAGTGAGCGCTCTGTGCACATTTTTGTCATTATAATCTTGCAACAAGCGAGCGACTTAAAAATTGTGTTTGTGTTCCCGGCTGTCAGTGAGGAAGATAAATCGTAAACTATCCAAATGTTTTTGTTTCAGGGACACCATACACCCTTTTGCATAGGTTTTCATGCAGCAACATCAATCATACACATCACAGTGTCTGGATTAAACAAGGCTGTTCTGTGCAGCTTCTGTTTCAAGAATCAGAGAAGCATTAAAGTAAAAAAAATAAATAAAGAACTTATCTTGTTTGTTAGCATGTAGCGCTGCTTAAGGCCTGTAATTTTATCCTGTCAGACCCAGTCTATACCACCAGAGGCACTTAATGTATTTTAATTGGGTATGGTTTTTCTATGTGTAATAAATCCAAATTCACGAATTAACGGGAATAATTTCCCCTGCAGGCTCCCCATCCTGTACTTCGCCATCTAGTCAAATTGGGTGTACTACCATGATACATGCAAAGGAGCTTACACACACCAAGCACAACAGCCTTCAGTTGGGATACACCGTGGCTTTGTGTGGCCTGCTGCAGTTATAAACAGGTTTCTCTGGCGGGGAGGTGCGCTGCACTCTGCCTAATTTTTCTAGAACCTGGTCCCTGCATTCTTGTGTTGGTTTACAGCTGCTGTAATGTTAGCTGGTCATGCTTCATTGCGTTGTTTGGTTGTCTTGTGAAGTTTTGCATTCTTTACAAAGCTTTCCTACTACTACTTAACTTGGCAGGAGTTGCACGTGTTGGTGTCAGGCAGTCCTAGGATATTAGTTTGAGGCATGTATTCACTGAGTATGAGGTACAGGACAGGTTGATTTCCAGCCCTCTGAGATTTCAGTTTCCACATTATTCCCTGCATTTAGCTCATAATGGGGACTTTTTGATGCGCAGGATGTGAAATGATTATTATCCTCTGATAGGAGACAGTGCTTTGCTGTTATTTCGATGGGTATGTGCTGGGGTCCACTAAGTGACTTATGTTCACGTGCTTTTGCAAAACTTGTCAGCTGTACAAATAATAATAAACAACTTTTGGATGCCAGTTTGAAACAGTTTATCCATTTATTCCTCAGTCATCGGTTGTTTTCTTGTGACCTGCCCATATTTGTTTTTTCCCCCCCAAGTCCGATTTTTCTTTCTAAGACATAAATAAATAAAAACCGTCTTTCCTTAAAGGCAAAAATATTATTTACAATAAATGACTCAAAAAACTCATACCGAAGCTCATACCAGGGCTGTCGGTGTGTGGCGGGCTCTGAGCTCTTGATGGTTTTAGCTTAACCCACTTTGCCTTTGTTGGCCCTGTTCAGCGGGGTCAGAGTGATTTAAGCATCTGATTAGTTTAGTTGTAATAAATCTTTTTGTGGTGGCGCTCTCACAGTTTACAAACTTTGTGCCTTCACTCACAGTGAAGAGCTTCCCTGCCAATGACATGAGTGTGTGACTAACTGTGTGCATGTTGTGCATACAGGGAAGACTTGCTCATAATCAGCCGCCGCTTCTGTTCACTATAAGTTAGATCTCAAAGAGACAAACCTCTGTTTTTATGTTGTTCATGTTCATGTGTATGTGGGATTGGGTTGGGTGAGGAAACTCCCTCATTATCTGAGTTTAGCAACTAACCCCTAATCTCTCCTTCCTCTCTGTCTCTTTTCTGCAGCAGGCTGGACTCTGTCCCCTGAGATGTTACTGAGCAACAAGGATGGATCAAAGAACAAAATCGCAACGGTGATGAACTGTACACCACCCTCCAGAAAGCACCGCAGCCACTCCAACTGACACAGCTATGCCTCGCCTGCCCTCCTGATTCCTCCCGCCGGTCTCTTCGTCTCCCCCCCCAGTCCAATCAAAGTCACTGCAGTGCTTCCAAGTCCCTGTCCGGTCAGCATGGCTACACCTTTCCTGTGGAAACTCTCATCCCAAAAGCTGGGCTTCTTTCTCGTCAGCTTCGGCTTCATCTGGGGCATGATGCTGCTGCATTTCACCATCCAGCAGCGAGCTAGCCACGAGAACAGCGCCGTGCTGCGCCAGCAGATCCTCGATCTCAGCAAGCGGTACATCAAAGCACTGGCTGAGGAGAACCAAAGTGTCATGGATGGGCCCTATGTAGGAACCATGACAGCTTATGGTGAGTAGTTGACTCTGACATTGCTGTGCTGCTTTTAGCAGACAAGACCAATCTTTCTGCTTTTCAGCAAGGCCAGGATGTGTACCCAGATCAGTCATGAGCCCTTTTCACACCTGCACTGCAGCCCTGAGCTTTACTTGTGACAGTACATGTCATTCATCAGTCTTTGATCTTCAAGCTCTCGAATACAATGTCTGCATCATATTGCTTTGATTTGCAAGTATTCCTTCGGGCATTTACTGCCCATGAGTGGTTGGCCTGTACCTCCTATACACCCTTATCAAGGCAACTTCCTTCCCTATATCACATAGTATTTCCAGTAACCCAACTGCATGTGAACAAATCACTTCCTGCTGCGTGGTGCATGTAAGAGAGGACAGCTGGAGAAAATATTTTGACCTGATTCTCTTGACACCGTCCGAAGCCGATGTGTGAAATCTGTTGTATAAACTTACACACACTGAAAAGTTCTCCAACAGTATTATTGTTCTGCTTCCCCGGGGTCAAAGGAAAGCACATTTTTCATTCTGTATTTTCACAGAGGGTTTCCAGCCTCTCTGAGATTAGTGATGTTATTCTCCAGGTTTAAGGCTGGTTCTATTTGCTTATTTTAGTGCTGTAAATGTGTCACTTTAAGTGGAGAAGACCAGATATTCCAAGAATAAAAGAGCAAGTGTCAGGCTTATCTGGAAGTAGCTCCAGTATATGCTTTCCCAAGTGTGAAGCATAGCAAAATTCAAGACAGTTATTTTGGGCGTTTTTTTTTAAACATGCCCTCTGTTTTTATATCTTCTTTAAATTGGATGGAATAGTTCCACTTGTCTGCCTCATGAACAGGTGCAGTACTGGCTATATTAAAAAAAAAAAAACCCGTCTGGGAGCGTTAACGTCGATACAGCTGCATCGGTGCATAATACTGTAATAGCACAGGTCCAGAAGAGCCATCAATAAGTTATTCATGCCATTAATAGACCTGTATGGCTCGATGGGAGGCTTCATTAGAAACCTGAGATTGGAATTGATTGTTCTCTAATGCCCAGAGAAACAACAGGATACAGTAGAGCTCCTGGAGATTAAAATCCACTCCCAGCAAACGTAAAGAAGGAGCTGGAGTGAGGAAAGAAACGAGAGCACTGCGAGCTCGGGGCTTGGCGTTGCTTTTAGAGGCATACTAAGCTCCGCTTGTTTATTTAAAAGTTCATGCAGAATGTGGAAAATTTCAGCTCCCTGTGCAAAACACTTTCCTATCCCAGTTACTGTCAGTAGGCTGCTCTTGAACCTGTCATCTAAGCAGGAAATAAACTTCAAGATCTGCAATATCATATAAAGTAATCATTGTTGTTTGTTTTGTGCTACTTTGATTTCCCAGACTTCAGAAAAATTTGCCTGGGTCTGATCCTCATGTAAACCCTGTGATTAGTTTGGGATAAAGTGGTCTGAGCCCCATCCATAGATTTTTCTTGTAAGACATCAGCCTGCATTTCCAGGGAACAGATTCCTGTCCAGTTTGTTTTGTTCGCTTATATGATGGATTGATTTTCACGCTGCTGTAGCAGTCTGCCGACCAGCGTCCAATATCACATCACAATCCATTTCAAGTCCTTGATTAGATGGCTAGGGACTGGGATACTCTGCGCTTCCTGTGTGTGGCTTGATAGGATTTGTAATGAGTTTATTGGGAAACGGCATTTCCTCCTTTACTCCATAAATGACTGATAACATCTTAATGCTTGTGGGTTTAATTTTGTAAATCCTGGAAGCTGATTTGGGCCTCTTAGTTGCTTTTAATGGTAGGGATAATTTTAAGAAACATACCTGTTGAAAAGCATCTGATCAATGAGTCTAAGCAGCTGCCAGTTTGCGTTCTTATACGCAGACGGCACCTGAACGATTTCAGCGATTTATTTCCATCTGTGGGGTTTAGAAAGATCTTCAGGGTTATATTTCTATTAAAAATAATCCAGTGTCATTATTTGCACTGGCCAGGGTGCACACCGCCTTTCACGCTATGACAGCTGGGGTGGGCTCCAGGACTCTGTGACCTTAAATTGGAATAAGAAAATAGATGAATGAATTACATTTCAAATGTATACAGCACTCCCTATTTCACAGATTAAATATAATTTATTTCAAGTTGTAATTTATGGTCATTCTAGTATCTTTTTCACCTGCAGTCAGTTTCAGTGTGAGTGTACCTGCTGGCTCTTGTGTGAAGTAGAGCTAACAAGAGAGAAAATGTTAGGTTACTGAGTGCAATGAAAGCTTCCCATCAAGTGAACATAACATTACGAGAGAGAGAAGCTGACAGGGAAAGCATTGTCATCTGAGTTTTTCTGTCATGTCATCTCACTTGACCAGCCAATTTCAACCATGAAAAAAAGCTGCTGTGTAATAACTATAGAACAACATATAAATTAATTTAATAGGCCCATTTTCAGGGCCCAGGGAAGGTATTCTACAAGGTTTGGTTGGATTTTAGATGCCATTTTATTAAAGGCCTGATCTAAGAGACATCACTGAGTTGTGAACCACATCCTTGTTACCATGTAGCCATGGAGCTGTTGTGGATTTTTTGTATGGTTTGGAAACGTGTAGCGCTCTTCCTGCTCACTGCTCAGCCCACAATCATAGCTGAGAAGAATCCAGCTGCCTCGGTGTATTGTGAACACACGCCCAGTATTTTGCTTTTCCTAATTATCATCGTCCTTTCTGGGATGGAAGGTCATTGTGTGCTCCTCCTGTGTCTCCCTGCTTTTTGCCACATTGTGTCGGTCAGATATGGAGCCCACTGCCTGGCTTTGGCTGTGGAAGATGGGACAGAATAGGCATTGCTGATGAATGCCTTGGGCTTATGTTTCTGTGTAATCACTTCCTTTTAAAGCTCACGAGCCTAATGAAAAATCCCAGGTCATTTTGTATCCACATCATTATCTAACGTGACACTATTGTTTAGAGCAGGATAAGGTTCACTGTGTTTATTACTGCAGGATTTGTTTTGCAACTGCATCACCATAATAAGAAGTATTGAGACAGGCAGCAATGTTACCCTAGGTGTGCCATTACTCATCCGGTTACCTGGCAGCATATTTAATGCACACAGGGACAAGATGACACATTATTCACAGCAACACAAGGACTAATGAAGGTGTCTGAGCAAAAGCTCATATTTAATTATAGTGACTGGGAATAAGTGTAGTTAGGCTACAGATACTACTTTCTTACTGATACTTATAAATACTCTTATCAGTAGTACTCTCTAAAGGGGAGGGATCTCCATATTTTAATATAAAATGAATACACAACAGTGGTTATAGTCATTGATGTTTTTCATCTGAATCTACTAAGCAGGTATTCTGGTGTTTAATGTTTCTCCAGGGAAACAGGCTGCGGTCATTTCTTTGAAGTTTGCAGAATATTCAAATTTAACTTTCTCAGGTTGTCAGGAGAGCTCATGAAGCTCTGCTTCAGCTTTCGACATGCCCCTGCCTGCAGGTGTTGTTCCAAGTCTGAAGGCGTTTATGGGAAATGGCGGTCTTTATCAAACCGACAGCTTTAGTTTGGCATCTTTTCGCAATAAACCACAGACTTTTTGACAGTTATCGTTCTTCCTCTTCTAGAGTTTGCAAAAAGAGTTTGATTTTGTAATCTGTCGGCCATCTACTGAGGAAGCTGTAACTGTGTCTCGAGTGACTAACCACTAACTTCTAGTCAGAAAATGTTTTCAGCATGGCGCGTGCGTGCGGGGTGTTAGCATTAGCATGCTAATACTAATTAGCATGCCGGCCGATCAACCGCTGGCTTGAAGCCTGCACTAACTTTTGACAAATCCCAGCAGCATTGGACCTAAAGCAGCCAACGACACTGCGCTGATTTCAATTTAGATTTATATTCATATTTGTATATGTGCGAGGGTTTACAGAGTACATAGCCTTTTCCCTATATGCCGCTTTGAGCTCCATTTTCATTAAATATGTTAAAGTGAGCACACATCATCATGTTGCCCTGTCAGCCATGACTGCAGAGCACAGCGAAACATGAAAACGTCAAACATAATCCCACAAAACCAGCAGCATCATTAGTAGTGACACTTACGAATTTAAAAATCTCTGCTACTGTATGCATGTCCACGATGGCTCGCTAAGGTAAGTCTGTTTTAACTGGTTTGATCATGGACATTGTTTGGCCACCATCTTGTTGCACATAAAGGCCTCATTTTAACATTTACAGAGTGTAAATTCATACAGCTGTCACCCAGTTGCCATCTTTAGCCCTTTGATTGGAAAGTGAAGCCTAATGAACCTCTTTGTTATTCAGCCTGAAGTCAGGAGGCACAGGCCCTCGTTTCTGAGGTGAATATATTACGTTCAGCCCAATAGCTTGGCATGGCCACTGCTCCAAAGCTTTCCATTTGGTTTCTTCCTGGTGTCACTGAGCTGCTCTCTGTACATCTGCTCCTCCCAGCACACTCGGCTCGTCCAAGTCAGACAAATGCTCTGGCCTTTCCCTTCACACGAAGCTCGCTGGTGGTGCTGTGCCAGGCCTCGTTGTGCCGTTGCCAATCTCTCTGACGTGATGAAAACTGGCGTGTTAAATGCATCATGGCGCGGGAAAAAGTGGTGCTTGCATGTGACAGACAAGCGGCAATTACCATGTTCTGAGTAAAGCAAGCCTGAGTCATTTTGGATTGGTTCAGTAGACATTTAAGCCAATATACAAATAATGTAACAGGCTATGGCTTTGATTATCTCAGACCTTTTCTCTCTATGAGAATTAGCAGGCGCAGGCCTTTTCTCTTTATGAAATATGGCATGGCATTCAAACTGTGTTCCCAATATTGATTTGTGTACCTGCTTTATGTAACGTCACTATAGCTTGGCTGGTTAATATATATATAGCAACTACTGGCTGTAGCTTCAGTCCTATGAGTGTTTGCATAGGTGTGTAATGGCCTTTGCCCCCATTAGCAAAGCTTTTGTATTCATAGAACCTGAGTTGCGTCTGTTACTTATATACCTTGCCCTTTGATGTTAGGGGAGACTGTGCTCTGTAACAGCTTTATACAACTTAACATTTCTCTGTAAATGCCAGTGCAGTGGCTGCGGGTTAAAGTATCAGACAAATACCATGATGAACTGCCAAAAATACAATGTTTTAACATTGTGACTGCGCTAAATATAAGCTAATGTAGCCCCAATGTGATTACTGGTCAGCAATCTTCCTACCTGTTCTGCCATTAGTTGTGTCCTACCCAGATAAATGGAGAAATGGTTGACGTAAAAATGCAAAAATCCAAAATAAGCCACTCATCTGCTCTTGGTTTATATTGAAATGAGCCTGAAGGTGGTCCCTGAAAACTCAAGAATTTTCTGGAGGAAGCTGAAGTGTTCCAGCTATACATTGTCAGATATATTGTGTGTGTCAATTTCTATAAACAAACATTTGCAAATGAATGAAAATGCAGAAGCTATAGGCGGTCCCATTTATAATCTGGGTAGTACTGACCAATCACATTTAAGCCGGCACTGGCTGCATGCAGATAAACAGTGTTTGGAGTGTGTGGAGAGCAAAAGACAAAGCAACGGTGAAAATATAATCTCAAAACCACCTGCTTTTGTTTCATGACAGTTAGGATTTTTTTTAGTCTTTGAAAATGTATTTGCATTCATAACTCAACTGTAAACGTTGACCGGCAGAGGAGCAGGAAGTCTTGGTGCCGATATCAGTTACATGCTTATCTGCATGCCACAGCGGAAGCCCTAAAACATGGGCGGTTGCTCTCAGAGGTCAAGTCATAATACACGAGCCCAGTAAGTTCTTGGTCTGGGCACGTGTTCGCTGTGATAATAAGCCTGGTGATTTTTTTTTTGAACAGATTTTTAAGAAAAGCCTTTTAAAACAGAGAAGCTTTATCGCCCAGTTAAAATCAGATATAACGAGATTAAAAACGTCTGTAATGACATTCACATCTTCAGCAGTTTTACATTTGGGACCCCTTTGAATTTGAGTTATAACTCGCCCCTACTTAAGTACGCTATGAAGTATTAAATTAATGTCAAAGCTAGTTAGAAAATAGCCTGAAATATGACAGGAAATGGTGGATGGATTATACTGAAAGCTCATACAGAAACTTGGAACTTTTTTTGGGTTTTGGGCCATCTTCTAATTTTTCTCTAGTGTACCCAAAAGGTTAACATTATGGCTTTGAGTGCAAAAGCTTAACTGAGTTAAATGAGTCCTTTATTTCAGTTTAAGCCGTTAATCTGCAAAACTGATAGCATTTTCCTCTGACTCATACTAGAGAATGTATAAAAGATTAGGACTTCTAGAAGCAAGATATACCCCTTGGTGGACTCACACTCTTAGACGGCAGCTAGCAATGGTAGTCCTTATACTGCCTCGCTGAGCTCAGTGAAGCTACACGTGAACCAGCTTGCACCAGATCACCAAAGCAGGAGGCCTACCATCTCGCAGCACTGCCATCTGCAGTCCAAGACAGTGCAGTTGGGGTATTTTTAATGTTACAGCTTCTCTGTCTCACTCTAAAAATAAAAGCACTGGACAAATGCTTAATGGATAGAGTAAGTGAAGATAAGTTAAAGGTACACTTTCCTACATATTTCCTGTTGTAACAGTATGGCTGCGACAGCACAGTTAAAACCTCAACTGTGCAGTCGTGTCATTGCAGTGACAGTGGGAGCAGGTGCAAGACAAGTACCAACTTTGGTGATATGAAAGTATTCAAGATTTTATGCTTCTCCTTTGAAATGTTTGGTGTAGTTGTTACACTGCTAGCTTTTAGAAGAATGCCCACTCGATGCCATTCTCGCAGCTTTTTAGATTAAAGGCTGACTTTGAAGTGTTTAAATCTTTCACAGCTTAAGCGCTCTACCCCAAGTAATGGAAAGTATGCCTGACAGATACTTTCTTCCCAGAGAGAAATAAAGTTTGTCACTCTTGCTTGCAGACTTGAAGAAGACTCTTGCAGTCCTGCTGGATAACATCATGATGAGGCTGGGCAAGCTCGAGTCCAAGGTGGAGAACCTCTACAACGGCACAGGGTCCAACCTGAGCAATGGCACCAGCACCATTACGCCCAGCGCTCCAAACTCGGAAAAAGTCAACGTGGCAGGTAGGTGCCGCGTTCTTCTTTTGCTTTGAAATAGGACTGAGGGTTTGTGTGCATGTTGTGAGAGGCGGGAGGACAGCCTAAAGGATTTGTTTATTGTTTTTTTGCATTTAGATTTGTAAATGTTGTCAATAAAGGCAGAACAATCTCAGAATCAGAAACCTTGCTGGCTCAAGTGGCCATTGATCTTGTGCCATTTAGAAAGCCTATAAATGGATCTGTACACTCATCCTTTTAGAAATCTTGTTGTTTGGTGCACATACAGTGGTTGGGAAATGGGTATAAGTTGATTGCAGCTGTAGAAAATTTCTTTGAAACTACTTTAGTCAATAACTTTCCCGAGGCATATAAGTACCTAAACTTTCCCAGCATTGGCAGCACTTTATGGGTCCAGACCACATCCTTGGACTTGATTCAAATAAGGCCTGTGTTCACGCTGCATGACCCTTTTATTAGTTTTCATTGATTTTCCTGCCAGCTTTCAGATGATGAATTCAGCCCAGCTGAGAGAATGAGGTGTTGGTTTTTCAGAGTACCCCTCTGAGGGACTTGCTCTCAGTTGTTTGCGCTGCATTAAACAGCAGGAATGTGGAGTTGTACTGTGAAGCATTATATGCAGAATTGGTTTAGATTGATTGAGATGAACAGAGACACAGTAGAATTAGTGTAATTCTGATGAGGAGTGCTGAGCCGCAATCATTTTGGAAATGCTGTTGCAGCCTTTGTGACTTTCTGGGTTTTTTTTTCTTTTGGTTAAATAGCAAAGAAAAACACGAGCTTACATAATACTAATGAGTACAGTGAGAGTCATAGGAGACCTAACTGCAAAAGCCAAGCTAAGACAGGATAGCAGCCGTGACCAAATGAGAGCTTTAGAAATAAATTCATGTGGCTAATTATTGAAGAATATGGCAAAATTATTGAAGAGCTGTAATAAATGTGCCTGGCAAGGATGTATGTAGGCCACTCACTCTCTAATGGCAATAAATATAATGAAACACAGTATGTTATGAAAATATGTAAATTAGTACCAGGATCATGTGTGCATTGTTTTTTAGCACAGTAATAAAACCGAATTTAGCATCCGGGCAGTTTTTATTACAAGATCTAAGCTGTCGAACTGCTTTTTCTTTCATTTTTTTCCTGGTTAAAATACAGTTGCGTTTATCAGGTGGCCAAAAATAACTTTTCACTAAGGTAAGAAACGTGTTTTTGTCTCAGCTATATTCAGACTCGATTGTTCATACATTTGTAGTCACCCTCCAAAGGCCCGTCGCGAGCTTGGAAATCCTTGTGCGCATTATTGTGATGCAAATAGTGGAAAAAAACAGTAATCAATGCAGCAACTGTCCCTGACACTGAGTTTCAGAATTGCTCAGTGAAAAATGTCACTTTCTGTTCCTGTGGTATTCAGCTTCTAATGTCACATCCTTTCACTGAGCTTGTTTTGTTTTCCTGACACGAAAATCATTGTCTGCGTGTCTTCAGTGTGTTTGGACTGAACTTCTCTGAGGGCTCTGCTCTTTTCCTAATATAGACGTTGGTACAGTGAAATGACTCAAAAGTAATGTAACCAAAAGCAGTTGACGATTGGCAAATAAGTGATCAGTCAATCAAGCTTCTCAAATATGGATGCAAATATGGAGCTCGATCAGTCTAAAACAGGACAATGTAATTTCACAGGTCATATGGGTTCTGTTTTAGTAAACGCACCATTGTGCATATTTCTTTCTCGTGCTTTTTACTCAAGTAACAATAGTGCCGTTTCTTTGAAGCGGGGTTGTATCAGGTTGTGTTGTTACCCGCAGCTGATGGCGGTATTTACACCCCCGACTAGGACAGAAACTAAAGCCCTGTACTGCTGTGGGCTCGGCTGCCAGCAAAATGGATTTTGGCCACTGAAAAGAGAATCAATATCTCTTTTAGTGGATGCTATATTTAGAACATTTTCACTGCTTCACCTGCTGTCAGACAGCTCTGTATGACGAGGAAATGGAGCTGTTACTCTCCACCAGACTCCATTGGAAAAAGCAAGGAATTTTATCTCGTGAAAGATGGGAGCTGTTTACTGCTGCTTTGATTGGTTACTTAGTGCTCTTATGTGCTTTATGTGAAAACAGTTTTTATATTCAGTGCGGTAACTTTTCAAAAAGCGACTCAGCGTATCACGTCAGCAAATCGACAAACTTTGCAGCCGTCGCCACAGATTAAGATTACGCGATTGTGTCGAATCAAACATTCAAACCAGAATTTGAAACGGCGCCGTCCTTCCTCTGCTGCAGGAGAGCTGAGTGAGAGCGTGGGGAGGTGCAGAGCTGCACTGGTACAGCTTTATGCAACATTGACGTACATCTATATCATCAGTATTGTCCCATTCAGTATCCCTTATGGAACTAGATTGTATTGTATTGAGATATATAAAAATCCCTGTATTTGAGCATGAAATCTTGGCATTAATTGCAGTTGTATGACCAAAGAATTAGCAGATTAATCAATAGCTAATTGCAGCTGTGGCTGGCAGAAGGTGAATAAATATGATACATATAATTACATAGAAAATGAAATGGAAAAAGATAGATGGACTGTAATATTTGCATCTGAATTTGGCAGCCGAGGCCCGTCAGATGGAGTGGGCTTTCTGACATCAGAGTCAGTTTGTGTGTTCAGCCTTTGTGGGTAGTTGAGATGAGACTCTAATCTCATGTTCCCTTGTCAAAGCACTCTTGGCTTAAACTGCTGTGTTCCACAGAAATCAGACTCGGACCAGTGACTCATCGCAGTAAACTTGCAGTGGCCTGTTAGCTTAGAGCATCCGGTGGCAGCCTTCAGAGACGTCTAGAACCTGAATGCATGTCAAAGTTGACAAAGGTGCGTCCGTGTCTCTGTTGGCAGTGAACTAAAGTCAGCCACTCCAAGTCAGGAGCATGTCTCCTGGCTTGGAGTGGGTGGCAGGCAGTGCTGTTGCCAGCTCCACCACCGCTCCTCCCTGACTGGAATGCAATTACAGAGATAAGAATCCGGACAGTGAGTGCAACACGCCTGCCTTTCAGAGAGGCTGCTATCAAGATGGAGCTGAGCAGCAGCTCTGGGAGTGCACCGTTTCCACCTCGATCGGATAAATTTTCTTAGCCAAGGACTCTGACATGTCAGGGACCAAGTCAAGGCCCTATTATTTTTCCTGGCTTTTCTTCAGCCCGCAAAGCAGGTGCAAGTTTACCACCCGATCCAAGCTTCCACCTAAATTGGGGCCAAATTTAAACAAAATTTCCAGAAAAAGTACATTACAGCACATCTCCATCCCTTACTGTCGTCAGTGTGAATTCTCCAGTTGTGTGCGTTGCAGGAGAAGAGGACACACAGAACTTACATAAATTAAACGAACCTAGTTAGATCAGGGGCGTCAAACTTGTTTAGTTTATGGGCCGTTTTTGACCCACTTTGAGCTCAAGTGTGCCAGACCAGTAAAACCATTAATGCTACTTCAACATATTTTTAGGAACATGCACAGAACAGGTGGATTAGCACAGGCTTACTGTCGGTGCACAATGATTCCCTGTGCCCATCACAATGGGAACTTTCCGAAGAACCTGTTCACCACTCACTTGAGCTAAGGCACTTAAACATTCAGTTGGTCAAACGAGGCAATTTATAGAAATTTAAAAACAGCACCCAGCGTGTCATCTGAAAAGGGTCCAGGCTCCTGTAGCTCCTCCTCTGGGATTTGCTTTAAGGCTTTAGCAGCCCATGACAGGACGCTTTGATCAGTCACAGGTAGGGGTGGGCGATATGGCTAAAAACTGTATCACGATATAAGTACTTCATATTGGTCGATATCGATAATTATTGAATTTTTTTTGGACCTATTTAAAATAAGGACTAGTAGAAAAATATGCTGCATTTAAACATTTTATTTAAACATTTATTTCATATTTAACCTTCCTCGGAAATGGTAACACAGCCATGAAAAACAGTCAAAAAAAATATCCTTATGACAACCTAATGACAGTCCTGCACAATTTGCAGACAACATTGGGCTGAGTACGTCCGACTGAAAAAATCTGAAAAACTGCCAAACTGGTGAGCTGCCCTTTGCTTTTTTTATTCACAATTTCTTCGCTCGCTGTCGCGCTCATAATATTCCTCTTTTCACCAGGCGTCTCACATCACACCGGTGCAAGAAAGTCACACAAACAAGACAGCGTGCACGAGATTACGAGGTAGCGCAACCAAGTTTGATACTGCTCCATGATTGGCTAT
>VOQJ01018092.1:0-10342 GCA_015052665.1 Apistogramma diplotaenia | reverse complement strand
TTTATGGTCAATAAAAATGCCTGAAGGCTAAAGAGAAGTGGAGTCACGTCTCGCTCATCCTCCGCATGCCAGAGGAAAGAGAAGGCTGTGCAACCCAGCTCAACACGTTATTTTCACGTGTTCGTTATTTTCACACTGACACCCGAAACCATCCTTCGGGATTCAGAAAGGCCGGAATAACGAAAGCGAAGCAGCGAAGAAGCGGCGTCTCGTCGACCTCCAGAGGAGGAAGAATTCAGTGAGTTAGCTTCATGGTTTGATAACCTTTATTAGCATGTTCTTTATGCTGTAGTTATCTGAATAACTGTTACCTGAACATACCAGCACGAACTCATTTCATTGATTATGCGTCATGTAACTGAATGTGTTACATTGGTCTCGGATTTTATCAAATAAATTTCCCCAAAAATTGCGACTTATAGTCCGGTGCGTCTAAATTTTTTTTATTAATTATGCATTTTTTGGGTGCTGCGTCCTATACTCGGGAGCGACATATAGTCCGAAAAATACAGTATATTTACAAAAATGATTTGGTTTATTGTGTGTTTGGATGCACTGTGCATGAACTTGGCATGTGTAGCGATTACTGCTGGTGTGTTTTAGCTGTTTTTGAATCCGTACAGTTATAATTCAGCCCATTGAAACTGCTGCAGACAAGAACACATCACTCTCTTTTGGGGTGGTAAAGACATGACCACAAAGAAATGAAAAATGACCCTGAAAAATCCACAGAAAAAAAGGTCCATCCAGGCCGAGTGGATTTTAAACCCAGGACCTTTTGTGGTGATGTAATATTGCTGTCCCTGACCCACCATGCCATAAAACCAAAGTACAAAATCTCTGTTTGATCCAGAGGTGATTTACATTCACAGACTTCCATAAAGTTTCTAAGAAGTATTCAATAATGTGCTCTTACCTTGTCACCGCACTGCCAATTTCCATTTCTCCTCAGAGTACTCCCCACTTTAGCCACACTCTGGCTTTAAAGCTCCACATCGCTCTCCGAGGGTCAGAAAACCTTGTATACTACCCCAGCCAACCACTGTTACTTATCATTAATATTTATACACCACAATTGATATTCAGAAACTGTCCAATGAATGTGCGAAGACGAGTGAGAATGAGGGACCCTGGTGCACAAACACCCCCATTACAAGCACTCAAATGACTTTACTTGTTACTGCCCGAACCACTAATAACCAATTTTCTTGCTGAACGTCTTTCAGACCACAATTGCATTGAATGTAATAATTACTCATTTTAAAAATCATTTTTATACAAATTATAACACGAACGGTTAAATTTCCCAACTATGAAATGATCAGATATGTAAAGTGAGAGTGAATTGAGAGATTGTCTGAAACTCAGGCCGTCCTCTGCTCAGTAAATCTAATATCAAACCTCTATTATTCTAATTTAATACCCTATTTAAATGGGACCTCAGGACATCCCATGATTTTTAATAAGTATAGAGATTGAGAGTGATTTTAATGCGCTTTGAATTTTCCATACCTCAGTGGTACAAAGTCAAATTTAAAAGAACTGTTCAGCCTGAATATCATTGTTCTAATGGTGAAAGGAGCGAAGAATCTAAATTACAGTAAATTTTCCACTGAATGCTTCCCACCATCGCCTCCGTCACCCTGCCTGGTTTTATCCGGCACAGCTAAGATTCATTTTAGAGACGGGCTCGTTTTTACAGTTTTCTTATGGCTTCTTTACAGTTCAGGAGACTAATTTGAGTGTAATTTGTGTCCAGAGAAAAGTCGCTCTTAAGGAATATTTACCTTCTGATGTTTTTCACGTGTTTCAGAAATGTGAGTAGCTGTGTATTAAGAACAGTGGGAAATCTTGAAGGCATTCTCAGCTGAATGCTGTACAATCCTGCTCTTATGCAGTCGAAAAAGCTATGTGTGGTATTTGAGGTCACCGCGTTTTCCCACGGGAACCGCATACATGTCCGTGCTCGGACTAAACAACTGGAGGAACGTTATTCATGTGCAGACATTCCAGAAAATGTTGCAAGTCTTGGAGAAACGTGGCAATAACTCCTTTGTCCAAAGTGGGAAAGAAACTGATGGATACGGTGATGATCTGTTCCTGAACAGAAACAAAAGATGAACGTGGAAAAGTGTCTGTGTCAACAGGTATTGGATGCGCACAGCCAACCTTACTCACAGGCCCTTTTTCCCCGGTGCGTCTGTGTCATGTTGAATGAAGAACTAAAGCACAATAATCTGCTTTGTTCTCGGTCCCTTCTGGCCTGGGAAATAAAGCAAGACTGACAGAAGTTGAAAACTGGAGATTTGTTGAAAGAGACTGTCATAACTGCCACTCTTGAAGACTCATTCCCAAGATGATTTGTTTCCTTTATTTTCTGCATTTTAGTCTATTGGAATAAGAACCTTCCTGCAGTATCTACATCAGGGGTCCTCAATCCCAGTCCTCGAGGGCCGGTGTCCTGCAGGTTTTGGATGCAACCCTGCTGCAACACACCTGAATCAAATGGCTGAATCACCTCCTCGGTATGCAGTTAAGTTCTCCAGAGTCCTGCTAATTGACTCAGGTGTGTAGAAGCAGGATTGCATCCAAAACCTGCAGGACACCGGCCCTCGAGAACTGGGCTTGAGGACCCCTGATCTACATGATTGGAAGTGGATCAGCAGCAGCTCGTTGGACACTTCATCAGGTACACAGGTTCAACTGTTTGTTAATGTAAATATCGAACCAGCCAATCATGTGGCAGCACCTCAGTGCACGAAGAACTGCTGAAGGTCTGAGTGTTTCAGAAACTGCTGATCTGCTGGGATTTCCCAGCACAACCGTCTCCAGGGTTTATTGGACCAAAAAACTTAAATCCTTGTTGATCCCAGAGGTCAGGGGTGAATGGCCAGACTGCATCGTGCCAACAGGACGGCAGCAGGAACTCCGTTAATCTCTGGTTACAAGCAAGGTATGCAGAAGACCATGCAAGGTGCCACTCGTATCAGCTGAGAAGAGGAAAAACATTGTCTGGTCAGATTCGTCTCAATTTGTGCTGCAGCATTTGAACGGTAGGGTCCAAATTTGGCACAAACAACATGGAAACATGGACTGTATGAATGCTTCAGCCTGAAATGATATTTTCTTGGCACCTTAGTAACCAACTGAGCATTGTTTCAGTGCCACAGCCCAGCGGAGTATTGTTGCTGACCATTTCATTATGACCACAGTGTGCCCATTATGTCGCAAAGCTCAAATCATTGCAAAACGGATTCTTGAGCATGACAAGCTCACTAAACTCAGCTCGTGTCCGCAGTCATGAGCCCTCAATCCAACAGAGCACCTCTGGGATGTGGTGTAACAGGAGATTTGCATCATGCAGCAAGTGCAGGATGCCAGCCTGTCGACATGAACCAGAATCTGAGAGAAATGTTTCCAGCATCTTTTCGAATCTCTGCCATGACAGCTCTTCAAACGGGGGTCCAGCCCAGTTCTTTCCCTGGATGCTTGAATTCATCCAGAGTCCAGAATTACCCAACAAGCTCTCAGTGTTTGACTTGATTTATGTGTTGAGTTGAAATTAAGACTTGAGACTAAACTGAGGGCTTGAGACTGACTGACTTCTTGAATCTAGATTTCTTGTAGACACCATTTGTAATTTGGCGAAAGCTTTAAAGAGTTGGTCAAACCTTTGACCAAGAATCTATTTTAATCAATTCAGTTTGATTTCAATTCAGTTTTATTCATGTAGCACCAAATCACAACAATTAGTGCTTTATATTGCAAGGTTAAAAAACTACAATAATTGGCAGCAATTAAGGGATCAAGTTGTTGGTCTCTTACCGATCACAACTCTGTAGGATGGCTTTGGAAAGGGGGAGGGCATGTTAATGTTTGGCCCCAAATCCAGAGCAAATGCGGCAGTTTGAAAACAGCTTGATTTGTAATTTGGAAGTGAAGTGACAGTGAGTTGAACTTGAGTTCACGTTGCACTGTGGGCAGTTGGCCAAAATGAGCAGATCACAACGACTGACTGGGATGAAGCTCAAAGAGCGGAGCTGCTGGCCGGAGAGCAGGCCGGTAAGGTGCTGCACAAGTAACGGGGAAGCACCGGATTAGACAGGGATGCAAACAACACGGGGGCCGACTGAACTTGAATTTCTTCTGAACAATCTGCAGAAGAAACGAGTGCAGAGCCAGTGCAGCACTGCAGGAGGCGGGTGATTATAAATGCACATACGGGTGGGCAGCAGGAGAGGAACGGAGCTCCACGCCCATCCCAGAGACATGCAGACCGGCACAGAGAGGCAGCAAGTGAGATTACAGTTGTATTATTGAAACTGCCCCATATTAGATAACCATGAATGGCCTGGCAGGGGCAAGATGGAGAATAGGTTTGTTTGAATTGGGCGGGGGAGGGGGGGTTCATCCGGATCCTAAACTAAAGACAAACAGAAGAGCAACAAAAAAACAGAGGAAGCAGCGAAACAGAACAAACAGTGGGGCTGAGGGAGAGGCACGGCCGGGCCTGCGACAGCCACGGGGATCAGCTGAAAACAAACAGAGGCCGGAATAACATCGTTTTTCCAGCTTTCACTTTGACACTGACTGTAAGAAGTCTAATATTCTCTTCATGTTACAGGATGTGGCAAAGATGAGTTTGGGAATTCTTAATACAACGAGACAAAAGGTTAAAAAAAAAATCTGAAATGCGCAGAATGTGAAACTAACTCGAGACTCCAAATCAGACAAAACGCTGCTGGAATCCAAACTTCCTCACGATCGCTGGAATCGAAGCTTCATAATCCTCTTTACTAATAACAGTGAAGAGGATTAATAATACTTACAGCCAGGCTTGGCTTCACTACGTAACAGTATTTGTGTTATTTATTTACTGTGTCGATCACAGGACTGAAAGTTTCCTCTAAAAACATGCAGAAAATCAAGTCGTGTCACTATGGCTGTTGAACAGGCAACTCATAAGCAACATTGTAGCAAGGCCGGGTCAGTTCAGAAGTGCGGCTGTTTGAAAATGGAGAGAATGTCCTCCTGAGGTGAAGCTGTGGCCTTAAAAAGTCCCAGTCCCGACTGTACAGTATAATGACCTTAGATATGTTAGCCAGCAGAGCAAGCAGGGTCTAGCAAGCATGATGAAACCAGAGCAATGCCCTGCTTCTAGCATATGATCAATGACAAGAAAGTATCACTATGTCAGCGAAGGACTGCACTGCATGCCAAAGGAGGACACACACTCCCGGAGGACCTTGAACAGGCAGTGCGATTCAGTCGAGGCAGAAGAGGTTAACATGCTCCGTTCCACATAAGGAGACAACTTGTGGTGTCATTTGTCAAATCCCTGTTCTCTTTCACTCTTCATAGGGTCGGACCTCTTAGTAATCTAGCAATCTGAATGTTATGGGGCCGTATTTCCATCGTGTATCAGAGGGTGACACAGTCAGACAGATATTTATTATCAAGTAAAAGTATTTCATTGTTTTTATGCAATTAGGAGGATTACTTTCCAGCCTTTAAGACAAAAGCTCTCTTACACGTCGACTTTATGGCTGCAGCTGATTTTCGACTCCTTTTTATTGCCGGGATTTAAAACGGATTGCACGATCTCAAATTAAATTGCACGTTCCGAAGATGCACTAAATAATCAAAGTATTTGCAAATCGGCTCCCATCACAGTGGCAATGAAATGTCAGCAATGCAGCGACAAATCTAAAATTTACAAGGTTACGTTTCCCTTCTTTTACCCCGTGAAGAGAAAAAAGATGTTTTAGTTTTACGAATCGATATCGAAGCACCTTATCGTGCAGAATTGTGCCTCAGGAGGCTCTCGAGTTATGTGAAAACACTGATTAAAAAAAAATAAATAAACAAATAGCATCAATTTTCTAAGTGTGTGGGCCCGCCTGGTCTCACTCCCACGGGACCGAATACTCCTGTTTTGTCAAAGTTGCCGACACATCGCAGATATGCACAATATGTCCCTCGGCACCGGTGTCGAGGCAGCTCTCCGCAAACACGGCGGAAACATCGTTATCTGCTCAGTCTGGACTCGTCCAGTCAATTCTGACAAAGAAAAAATGATTGCAGTGAAGAAAAACAATGCACTGCTCTTTGATTTAGTTTTTTCTCCCCTTTTGCTACATTTGAATGACAACTTATTTGATTGTGGCTGTGATGAGACACTCGCAGAAGGGGCTACTCCACATAACAGCAGGATTAAAGGAAAAAGATATATTTTTAATCTAAATAAACGTAAGAATTTAGCCTCATTGTGCTGCTGCAGGGTGAACATGTAAGTTCTTTGGCTCTTTTGATCAGTTCGCTCAGCAGGATGCAGAGCCTAAAGTTACAAGGGAAAATCTCACTTGTGGCAGCTTAAAGTTTCATGTAGTTTTTGTTGCCTGAGCTGAATATGAGCAGAAGTAGGAAGCATGTGGAAGCAAACAGGACACATGGCTCCTGTGCTGCCAAACCTATGGCCTCCTTCACTGACATGTTGGCTTCGAATGAACTGCAGCGTCTGGCTTCATCTACATTACCTTGATGAGTTCGTGTGCGCTTTTCTCACGTATAGAGGAATA
This sequence comes from Apistogramma diplotaenia, assembly GCA_015052665.1. Lineage (NCBI taxonomy): Eukaryota > Metazoa > Chordata > Actinopteri > Cichliformes > Cichlidae > Apistogramma > Apistogramma diplotaenia. Next base: position 3,764 of record VOQJ01018092.1, on the reverse strand, counting down.
TTTTTCGTTACATATCTTTCTCATTTAACCGAAATCCCTCCAATAAGAAATAAGTAAATATTGCAGCATTTTTAAGTCCAGTTTAGGGGTTGGACTCCACTCCTTAAAACTAATTGGGAAAAGGTCAAACTAAATGAGAAAGCAACTAACCCCTTTCCCCAGAGTACATCTAAAAATTATTCCAGGGTAAACAAATGAGCTAACGAGCTGTAATTCCTAGAACCGCGTCACCGAGAGAGGCCGGCGCGGGCCCGGCTAATTGGCATCGGTGTTCAAAGTTGCACAATAAAGGCTGGGCATGGTAACATATGCAGCAGTTAATAGGTTTTAGCATGTGAAATAAAAGCAGTGGTGAGCTCATGAGGGGGGCAATTATGACAAAGCTGTGCACATCCTAGATAACCGTTTACTCGACTCAATCTGGCTAAACCCCCGGGGAGGCAGCTCGCAGCAGCTCCGGGGGCTGCAGAAACCAACGAGGAGTGGAAGGCGGAGAGGAGAAAATGAATCCATACAAACAATCGGCTAACAACTTCTGCACACACTAATAATGAGCATATGTAATATAAAGCCATCTGGATTACAGTGGAAACACACATCACACAGAGGCCTCTCCGCGTGTTAGATTCATATACAAAAACACATAAAGGGATTCCATCTGAGTGACGCTAAAATGAGGATTAATTAGCACAAATGCAACAAACAGGAATGCAGCTGGGTGATGCTCCTCGTGCTTCTCCCCGAGCTGAGATACACGATGGCGTTCTGTGGTTATTTTCACAAACCGAACAAACTTCCTTCAAAGCGGCAGAACTGCAGGCAGCAGCTGTGCACCGGATGATGAAAACTTTACTGTTTATTATTATTACAAACTGCATTTACACACAGTATTTACCCGCCTCCCAGGATCATTTCTGTACAGTCTGCTATCAGAATTTATTACAGTACCGACAGTCATCTCATGATGTCACTAGAATCTAGACCAGAGGTGTCAAACATAAGGCCCGGGGGCCAGAACCGGCCCCCTAAAGACTCTGATCCGGCCAGCTGGATGATTTTTTTGTCACTACTGTAGAATTTATTTTTTACAACGGCTTCACAATAAAACTAAATTTAAAAAAAGGACATCTTCTGTTTTTTCTGTAATTACATGACAGTCTGGACGAAGAACTTGAACTTTTTATGTAGTTTTACACATTTCTTACAATTTAAGCTCAAAAAGGTTTTCCATAGGAATTAAGGTTGCAAGTAGCAGCCAGTTGCTGTTAATCAAATGCACTTGATTAAGTAATGATCAGAAAGTGTGAGCACTGCTATAAAAGCAGACGTTTTGGCAGCTTGCTGGTCTGGAGCATGTGTGTTAACACAATACCACAATCTTTCTAAGAGCGCACATGCCGGCAAATTCACCCCACACTGTGCAGTGCTCAGAGAAACTGCAAAGAGCCCCGAGAGCTACATCGCAGACTCTACAGGCCTCAGTCAGCATGTTAAATGTTAAAGTTCGTAGTAATGCAGTGAGAAAAGGACTAAAGAAGTATCGCTTGGAAGAGTTTGGAAGGGTTACTAGGAGAAAGCCTCTTCTCTTTAAAAAGAAAAGCAGCATGGCTTTGCTTTGCAAAGTTGCTTCTGAACAAACAAAGCTTCATATCAGTACAAACACCTCACCGCAGCTCTCGAGCATGCTGGTGGAGGAGTGGTGATTTGGGCTTGTTTCGTAGCCACGGGACCCGGGCATTTTGCAGTCAGTGAGTCGACCACGAACTGCTCTGTGTACCAAAATATTCTAGAGTCAAATGTGAGGCCATCTGTCCGACAGCTAAAGCTTGGGCCAAACTCGGTCATGCAACAGGACAGTGAACCCGAGCACACGAGCAAATCTGCAACAGGGAAGAATCGAGGCGCAGCAGTGGTCCAAAGTCTTCAGGCCAGCTGGAATGCTGAGGCAGGACCTTAAGAGAGATGTGCATAAACAGGTGAGAACAAAGCAACACTGAGGAGGAGAGCGGGCCAGAATTCCCCAACAAAGATGTGAGACTTTATTAAGTCATACGGAAATAATCGCTTCAGGTTGTTGCAACAACCTTCCTCTTTCACATCACCGCATCGTCCTCTTGATCAAGAACTCAAGTTATCATTAATGCATTTTACTTCTTAACATGGGTTTGCCTACCTGCAGTGTCTCACTGTGGGTGTGTGTGTGTGTGTGTGAGTGACCGCGTTACGAGTGAGTAATGTCGAAGCACATATGCTTCCTTTGAATGAAGAAAAATATTTGATGCGTCAAACAGTCACATCAGAATCAATTCACGAGTGTGAAGATAATTGCAGTCTGCAGCTGTGATTCAGCTGAAACGCAGACTGACTGCAGCTGCAGTGATTTTCAGGAATATTTGAATAAAAAAAAATCAATTAAAATGATTTCACACACAGGTTTAAACTTTGACACTGGTTTAAAAAAACGGTGACCTGAACAGAGACATTTAGAAAAAATAGCTGTCATAGTGTATTGTGTACTATTCTGTTCTATACAGACAGAAGTGACAGGTGGACAGTCAGGGCCGAGACGTGGGATTCTTGTTTGTTGTTAATGAGCAGGGAGCAAAGACCAGGTTACAGCCTAAATAGTAAAACCGAATTTTGACTGATGACTGTGGAGTTAAACGCAGGCACAATGGAAACTGGACAAAGGGGAATAAAATCAGGGTGTAAAAATTCCAAGGGATAAACACGAGGTTCAAATGTGTAAATCAGCACTGGAATAAAAACAAGCAAATAAACGAAATAAAAAATCCTCTAAATACAGCAGCAGCTGTGCCTCGTGGGCTTCTCATTGCAACATCAACACCAGGTAAAAGCATATCATGATCGTCACGCCGAATCCAGAGGCTCCTATTTTTTGCTAAATCTCTAGTGGTTAATGGTAACTATGTGGCTATGCAACTAATGGAAAAGCACATTAAGTTGTAGCAGTATCAAGATATTACTGCAAAAATTGACTACAATTTGAGGGCAGCCTGCACTTTCATGCATGCTGGGACTGCTTGGGCTTTAAAAAGTACCTGCTCTGTGTGTAGGTCCTCCTGAGCAGCTGATTGGCTAAGATAACGCTGTACTTTGATGGCACTCTGAGCATCTGCCATGTAAAAACAAACAGCAGCATTTTTAGAATGAAGATGAGCAAACATCATCACGGCGGATAAACACAAACACAGCAATGCTCGCAGCTTCCTGAGCACCACGGAGCCCACACCACAGCGGGGACAGAGGGGTTGATTTAGGGCGCAGTGATACCTCACTTTTCAAATCATATATAAATCGTTTTCTTATTTAATTTATATTATAAAATATTATAATACTTTTCTTAAAAATATGGGACTTTAATGTGCAACTAATGCTAATGATGAAGCGCTATCACTCAGAACATGCAGCATACAATTACCATTTAGACCAGGCATGTCAAACTAGCGGGCCGCTTCCGGCCACGCCCCCTACTTCCGGCCGAGAATTGGCGTTAAAAATATGGTACAAATAGGCCCTTTAAGTTACTTTTTTGACATTCCACTTTCTCCTCCCGTTAACCCGTTGCCGGGGTGGGGGGCGGCGGGTCTGGCCTAGCAGACAGCAGGGAGACTACACTGGTAAAAAAACACTGGTAAAAAAAAAAAAAAATTATATATATATATATATATATATATATATATATATATAAATATATTTTTATATATATATATATATATTTTTTTTTTTTTTTTTTTTTTTTT
>VOQJ01018090.1:24142-35688 GCA_015052665.1 Apistogramma diplotaenia | reverse complement strand
GGTCACTGACCAACTCCTGCCAAGCCCATCATGCCTCCCCTGCTCCCCCCCCCCCAACCCCCCGGCATCGCCCGACTCCTGTCCAGTTCAGGATTAGAGCCGGCCTAAGCCCCCCTTGCATGCTGCTCTACATGGATTAACTCTCACAGAAGCTGCACTGCTGTCACACATTAACCTGCAATCAAAAGTCTCTTGTGCAAAAGGAGACAAACATCCATGTGTTGTTAGAGTCCAACACAAACCAACAGCGAAGCGTTTGCCCTATATGTTGTGCATTTGAGACGACTGTATAGATAAAATTGAAATGAATTGAATGGCACTGTGGGACCAACATGTAATTCAGTGCTGTACGCCAGGACAAGTTCACTACCAGAAAAAAAAAAAGAAAATGCTACCTTTGTCTTCTCACAGATCCAGAGGTTTCTTAAAAAAAAATACAGGCAGCAACAGCTTTTATTTTGGCAGTACATTTACTCGAGTTGATAAGACTGACGCGCTATCTTCTCATCAAGATCTTTGCTGGGAGCGAAAATGGTTTTGCAGGATGCTGGAATCTTGCTGAGTCTCTCTCTTGCAATAGCAGTGCTGCATATTAATTCCCATTATTATTCAGACACTCAAAGCTGTTAGATTAAAAAGAATGACATTCGGCAAAAGCTTTCTCAAAAGGACCCTCCCCTCTGTGATGGAGACAGATATGGAAATACGCGAGTGAGCGCGCACGCGTGCGAGCGCACACACACACACACACACACACACACACGTCTTTATGCTTCGGAAACTACACAAAAAGAGACCAACGAACAGGCAATATGGTCACACAAAAGGAACTTGCCTGTCTTGCTACTAGTCAGTATAAAATGTGGGTGAGCTTTCCAGACGCAGTCCGCTGAGCGCAAAACTGCGACTAATGTGAGGCTTCATCGAGGAGCCATGAATCATTCAGTCCAGTGAGACTGATCGACAGTATAGATCAGGCACCCTGCAGACACTGGGAATATGAAAATGCACACACACTCACACACACACACACACCGACTGCAATCATTTACTTCAATAACATCACACATCCTTTCAGTTGGAGGAGAGCTGAAGAGGAGAAGAAGGAGGGGGAGCTGTATTCTTTGCAGCCAGCAACAGTTGGCTGTCTGTTGACTGAGAAGCAAAGAGTTAGCTGCAGCATAGGCGCACACACACACGCACACACGATGTACGTGCATGCACACATACGACCAGGCGACTGGAGACAGAAAGAGATGGACGGGGGAGCTGAGAGGAGAAAAAGGTGACAGATAAAGCCACAAAGCCACAAGGCTGGAAGGATGCCTGGCAACCAGTGGCAAAAATGGAGATGCAGTAATAAGAGACATGGAGAGAGAAAGAACTAAAAGGGACAGACACACACACATGCAGAAATGTTGGGAAACACCGTGATGAACAGTGGCATGGAGACAAGTGGGGAAATCATCACTCACTGGAGTCATCTGAGTCGTATCCCTCCACATCAGGCTCCTCATCCTTTTTGGTGGCCTGTATGGAGGCGGAGGCTCCGGCAGGAGCCCGGTCTGGGTTATCCTCATTGGGGCGGTCGCTCTCAGCAGCAGCAGTCGTGGAGGCAGAAGCCGATGAGGTGGAGAGGGCAGTGCGCAGGGGCCCAACGTGGGGCACAGTAGGGGGAAGGCCCCGTGGGTACCGCGGAAAGTAGTCAGAGATCTGCTTGATGGGTTGGATGGGACCAGGGCACACGTCAATGGCCATGTGCTCCTGGATGCTGATGGTGGGTTTCTCGCCTTTGCGTTGTGTCATGCATGCGGTCCAGCCAGTAGCCAACTCCAAAAACCAAAAAAAACGAAACCAAAAAAGAATAATAAAAAAAAAGAATACACAAACACCACCTCCCTGGTCCTACTCCACTTACTTCTCTAAAACAAGCAGGTGCTGTCTTAGGTGGGTGCTGATGAGTGGACAGCTCCAGGTGATCTGTGGATGGCACCACTCTGGTCTACATGGAGTTCACTAGGCTGCTGTTTTGTCTTCCAGTGCTGTCCTCAGACCCAGACCATGCTGTCTGACAGCCTCACACACATTACTACCTACCCTCCCGCTCTCTCCTCTTCCTATACCCCCACACTCTGCCCACGTCTGCGCTGCCGATCAGAGAGAGAGAGCAGAGGAGTGGTGTGTGTGTGTGTGAGAGAGAGAGAGAGAGGGAAGGGATTAGAGAGGAAGGAGGGAGGGATCAGCTGATGTCACTGCCTAGCAACCGAGCGGTAAACAGGAACCGTCGGCTGAGGTGCTTAATTATGATATTAACCCCATCCATCTGTCAGTGGGAGGGACGGTCCAGAGTCATGCCAGACTCATGTGAATGCGTGTGTCCTTGAGTGTGCGTGTGTGTGTGTGTGTGTGTGTCATTACGTGCTATATTAACCTGAACAATGAGGCATGAATTGATTCTTTGTGAATCTCTTCCAGGATGTTTTTGTACTGAAAATGTGTCTCCTGGTAAGTGGTGTGTATTAGAAATCGCCTTGTGGAAAGGTTAAGGTTAGAAGCAGCCACACAAGTGCAGGCCATTCAGCATTATGGTTTTAGAAATGTGCACACACACACACACACACACACATCCCTGTGTACAAATTAAGCACCCTGATGTTCTCACATGTGAATTCATGTTGTACCATCTGTTGCACGTTTGTAGGTTGCAGTGAAAATGTGTACACTCTCACTTTGCTCATATCATTACTGTGCATGGACACTGTGACACTGTGACCCAGTGACGTTGACGCTGATGCTGCACCAGGTGAGATCCTTCCTGTCATTGCACGTCAGTGTTTACAGAGAGCCACACACGTGTTAACGTCATGTTACAGGATTTATGCGTGAGTAAAAATGCGTACATGCACGTGAGCCTCTAAATCCAAAAGTACAGTTTGCAAAATGTCAAAACTGACTTTCACCCTCAGTCACTCCAACCAGGCGCTCAATGCTTTGTCACGTTACATAACAGAAAATCATTCTGGCTGCAGATTTACACCAGCCTCTGCAGCTCGGTCTTCACCCATTCACAAACAAAACAAACATCCCTGCAGTGAACAGATGATGCAGCGCCCTCTTGTGTCACCTGTGAGTAACTAACTGTAGCACTGGGATTCAAAGGCAGGTCCTCTGCAATCATGAATTGTATTCATTTCACATGATTATTTGATGCAAGATTCAATTAAGGCTTCTGTAGGTGGTGCACATTATTCACTTCATCACTTCCACAGTAAAATGCCCCCTTTAAGTGTCATAAATGATCCCTAACATCACTGCCTTGAAAGAGACCTCATTCCAGAAACACCTTGTTTTTGTGCCTCCTGAACAGGTGGTCTCCATTATGTTCTTCTTCTAATTAAAAGCCACGCAGCCCCGTAGGCTATGTGCTGACGATTTCTTGACTGTCAGAAGCAAAGCAGTTCTGATAAACAATGATTATCAGCTCCAGAGGCGTCGTTCAGTTTAATTTAAATTTAACAAGAAATTAAAGTGAAAGACTTAAAGTCTGGGCTTTGGTCACAGTTTGAGGCAATTCATTTTTCACAAGCTTATTAATTTTCCTATCAGTAACAAAAAGGTAATTGCACAAATTCTTTGGTGGTTTACTGAGACTATCAACAAAGACATCCATCCATTCATCCACCTTCTTTCGCTTATCCAGTTCAGTGATGGGGTGCTGGAGCCTATCCCAAGTGCCATAAGGCGAGAGGGAGGGTACACCCTAGGCAGGTTGCCAGCCTGCTGCAGGGCTAACACAGAGAGACAACCATATATCCTCACCTTCACACCAATCACCCAGTTAACCTTACCCCAATAACTGCATTTAGTGGTTTGGACTGTGGAAGGAAGCTGAATTGTTCACATTTACAATAAAAGAAAGTGTGCACACACACTCTCACACACACACACAATTTCTGTGTACTGTATGTAGACAGCATCAAATTTGCAACAGACAACAAGAGATCTGCGATTTTTTCCCCCCCATTATCACTGTTAATTGCAGTTTTATCACAGACAGATTGTATGTAATCGTCAACTTGACCCCATTCAATCACAAACTGATTGCTGCTGTTTTTTTCAGTGTCTTCAGTCACCAAAAGTCACGTGAGTGGCAGCAGATCAGGTCAACAAGGAGACTTCAAGTTCATTGCACATAGTAATAATTGTAGTCGTGTCCAAGCAGCGGTGACTGCATTATTACCTAGACGCCCAAGTTAGACACCCTTTTAACCCGTACCCAGGGTTTTACATGTCATTATAATGTCCTGTGGTGCTTTACAATAATCCTTTACCATCCTTTATTTCTTTTGGTTTTGGTTTTGTTGATATTGCAGACTCGCTGTCATCTGCGGACACCATAAATGTTACCGAGTCAGGAAGCAGTTGTTTGGTCATCGATACTTCCAGCGATTGGTTGGCACACTCAGTGGAGACAGCCATTTCTCTCAGGAGACAAAAACCGACCTGAAGGAGAGTCCGTATTGGATTTCCATTCATTAGCCTGCCAGAAACACAACTCCAATAAATGCTAATGTTGTTCTAAAAGTGTTTATATAATTAGCTAATAAATTCACCGCATTTAAGTGTCACAAGTTGCAAGTGATCCATCACAAGTTGTTTCCGCTGCCCCCAAATTTCCAGCTTAACAGGGGCAAACATAAATTATATAATTCACTTTTTCTACAACTTGTTTAAAAGCACAATTTAAATATGAAAGACATTTTTCTAGCATCAATCAATGCCGGTACTCACTGCCACTCCACCGTGCTCGGTCGATAACTCAAAAGAAGTCTGCTTGAGCCTTCAGAGTAAGGGAATGTAATTTAACCCAGTGATTCTCTTGAGAGGCATAGAAGAGCCAGCTAAGAGCATCACACTCGGGTGCTGCTCAATGGTTTAACAGAGAGTTCAATGATTAGCGACTGGCTCCTGTGGGAAGGAGAGAAAATGTGACTATGTGACATAAAGATGTCTCCACTTCGTCCCATTTAAAAATTCAAGCAAAATGTCTTGCAAAAGGGCATCTGCCTCCAGAAACAAATGATTCATGTGACTGTGGCCTTGTCCATTTTCCACAGAGTTTGAAATTAGTGTTTCAAAAAATGGGGCAAATTTCTCCCCAAAATCCTAAATCAGGCATGTCAAACTCGCGACCCGCGGGCCGCTTCCGACCACGCCCCCTACTTCCGGCCGAGAACTCATTAACTGAAACGATGGCCACGACAACAAAGAGGAAATGAGTCAACAAAATTCGGGCGTGAGTAGCTGAGTTATAGAGAAAGATGGTGCTCAGAGCTGAAAGCCAGTCAGGGATCAGATCAGTGAAAAACACCTGGTTAAACATACACATACAGCCTATTTACATTGTTGGAGTCTATATTCAGTCGCTGTGAACTTGTGTGTTCGGTTATTTCTTCATACTTTTCCTTGATGCCTGATATATGCTACAATCTGAGGCTGTGAAAGTCTAAATGACCCACAGGGTTAGCCTTCAAAATTAGCAGTCTCTTGATTCATGCGAGCAGACTGGCCTCAGGTGGAATCAGATTCCCAGCCTGAATTATTGCTTCAGTCCACTCCCGGGTCCAAAGGTTGAATATAAAACACAGTGCATAATAAAGCCGCCATTTGCCTCCTAAATTTGACTTCTCCTGAAGTACAAACACCTTGGTGACCATGTTTTCAGTGGGTAATGATGCATACCGGCAGTTTTATTCTGATAGCGCACTGTCACCTCAGTGCAACTGTAGCTGAGTTATAAAAAATGTCTGAACCTTTGCAGATGTGCGTCTATATAATTGCTTTATCGCCTTGTTTAATTACAGAGGCTGACAGTTTTCTTTCAGTTTTCCTTTCTGCAACCACTGCATGCGTCATTTCATAAATTGATTCGTGCACAATAATGTTAAAATGCAGAAATTCTGCCTCAGATGTCACACACTGGTGACCCCAAAAAAGAAATGATGAAAAAGACAGGCAGTCCCGGTGTTCCACAGCATGGGTGCTGGATCAAAGAGACATCCAGCAGAATTTGAAAACAGATCGATCCACACACCAAACAGCTGCCGTGTGCGACATTTCGAGTAAAAAGTCTGAGGAAGAGCAAACGGCGTCCCATCAGCTGATAAGGCGAGTTTTTACGTTTTTAAGCCAGAGATTACAGGCATGAAGAAAATCCCCTTCTTAATCTCTGCCTTTGTGCCCTCTGGTGCTCCAAGTCTTTCCATCTGCACAGTGATACTCCTGTACTTTGTTTAGTTTGGAGGGAAAAAAGCAGTTCCACTTTGAAACTGCTCACAACAAAGTTTGTGGACTTTGTGTTAATTAGCAGGGTCATGACTTCGGAAAAGAGATAAAGTTTTCCACCTTCAAGATTGTTTTTTTATGCACTCCAAGGCTGTAATTTCATCTCCACGGTCAGTATCTCCAACACTGGTTAAACTCATAGCAAAAAGTCATTTTATTTTGGGTTGAACCTTCACTTTAAGCTACTACAAATGCACGAAACACCTGCAGCTGCACTGAAAGATGATCTGAGAGGGGCACCAAAATTGTACCGCAACCCACAATCTGTATTCACTATCGTATCGTGTTTCCAGTCTTTTGCTAATATGGCAAAGTACATCCCTGTCATTCGAGTGGATACACCTGCATTTGCATCTATGAACATAATAATTATATTACCAGTGTTTAGAATATGTGCATGTGTACATGTCACAGTGGAGAAAGTCAGCTTGTGTTTTGCTGGAGGTGTTAAAATGTCTGAACTGACCTGGATCTGAATGACTGAGTCAGGTTTGTTTAGCTGCCCGAGAACCGTTTGATGTTGAACCCTGACACTGCAAATGGCTCGTGTCGTGTGCCGCGTTCAGCTGGGTTGTAATTCTTCGAGTATTTCACTTTCCGAATTCAGGGGAAAAGTTTATTCTAAAAGTTATTCAAATGATTTCAGCTAAATTAAGTGAAAATTGATCCACACAACAGAGTTGATCCAGCTACAAATTTGCAGTTCTTTACAGCAGCTCATTCATTTTTATTGTGTTTCATTTGTATTGTTGCAGTCGGCCCAAAGTCCATCCAAAAAGTGCCCTCGATCATTAACTGCTGAGGAAATACATCGAGAGAGAAGCAAATGTGTGTTGGACTGTTAATTTCTCTGTTAAGCAACAGTCAGCTTTATCTATTGGATACTAACAAGCAGCTTTGCACTGAACTGAGCCCTGAAGGAGTCTTTGTTTATGCCGCCATAATTCAGAGAATGGGTACTGATGACAAAGGGATAAACAGGCTCAAGTTGCTTACCAAGTCTGGAGGAATCTGATTAATGATCTCTTAACAAGCATTGCAAGGAGACTCCAACCCTCCAGTCTCCCAGAAGCTCAGCATAAATGAGGGAGTCAAGAGCAAGAGTGACCTTTTCAAATATTCTTGCTCATAATGGTTCATACTAAAATTCATCCCTTTACTTTGGCTGCTCATAAGGCAGGAATATTACCCATCTCATCAGATTAAACCAAGAGGACAGAACCAAATTCTTTCATGATCGTGAAGACATGTCCATACAGAAGCACCTGCGTTCATTCCAGAACGACAGCTTTTACTGATTGGAGGGTTCCACCTTCACACGTCTTTATATGTGACTAAATGTTACTCTCCAGGAGTTCAGTGCAGTGAAACAGGCAACACTTTGTAAGGCTTTCAAGGACAGTGTTTGAAAGGCAAAGACACTGGAGCTCCGACTCGTTCGATCCAGCCTCTCTTTACCTGCTACTCCTGCCCTCTGGTGGTGTAAACTGAGTTCTGCTCTCCACAAAGAACGCTTTTCTTCCCCTGTGAATGCACACACTGCTGCAACAAGCTCCTGGTTCATGCCATTCCCAAGAGAAAGCAATGAATAAATCAAAGATTAAACTGTAGTAGAGAGTGGCATTAGCATCGCTGATGCAGCTGAGCGATCAGTTTGCACACCTGCTTTTTATTAGCTTGTGTAAAATCGCCACCTGCTCCTGGTGAGGGTTTCAGAGCGAAGCCTAAAGCTTGTGGAAAAACAAAAGCACTGTCCTTATGCAGCTGCAAGCTACTGCAAGCTTTTCAGAAAAAAATCACATGTTACAGCATTGTAATTTTAGTAAATGGAGATAGTAACATTCAGTTTTGACTGGTTACAGAGGCTACAGCATACTTAAGTGTTGAACTGTGTTACCTAAGGGATGGCGCAGGGTCACCTGATCCAGCTCCAATTATAAGCTTTATCATAACGGAAAGTTTTAAGCGTAATCTTAAAAATAGAGAGGGTGTCTTTGCCTCCTGAGTCCGAACTGGGAGCTGGTTCCACAGAAGAGGGGCCTGAAAGCTGAAGGCTCTGCCTGCCATCCTTGGAACCATGAGTAAGCCTGCAGTCTGAGAGCAAACAGCTCTATTGGGGTCATATGGTACTGGGAGGTCTTTAAGATGAGATGGGTCCTGATTATTCCAGACCTTGTATCTGGATCTAATTGGATCTGGAGCCAATGAAGAGAAGCCAATATGGGAAATCTGTTGGAAGTTGGAATGAAGTGACCAGAGGAACTTGCAGCTGTCTCTCCTGAACTAATTATAATTATGATGCAGGAGCTCTGTTTTTGTTATACTTTTTCCATACAGCTGTGCAGATGCTGCAGAATTATTATTATTTATGTGTTTGGCATAGCCAATACAGCAATATTTCCTGTAGCAGCAGCTTTCAGGCTGCTGAACGGGCTGAAAGCAAGTCGCTGACATTTTCTGACTTCGTGCAGTGTGAATGTGTGAGCAAACAGCTGCCTGTTCATCCAGCAGACATGGAGCTCATTATTATTATTATTCGTTCTGCCTCTGTTCATCTTGTCAGGAACTCTTGAGAAAAACACTGTTTATCTCGTGTGCTGCTAAACGGCACTTGCACGGGCTGCTCGCCGAGTCTTGGGCGTGTGATCTGAGCTGGTCTGCTGTTCTCTTGAACCGAGTTTCAGGACAGAAAACTAAAAATGAGCTCAAATAAACTGAAAGGATAATTGGAAGTAAGGAGTCCGGTGATAATTCTCTGTTAGCCTGTCCCCAGATTCAACACATGCCAGCTTTCCTTCTCTCAGAGCCAAAACTTGCTTCATCTGCTCGTAAATGAGAGCAGCGTGGGAACGCCTGGCATCAGAACGGAGCACTTTAGACCTTCTGGCTCAGTGCCTGGCAGCCTTTTGGAGTTCCCCGCTTTTGCTCGTGGATATTAACAAGGACGTTCTTTTGAGAGGTAATTCAGGTTCTGGCTATCAATAATAGATGAATCACAATCCATCTGTGGAGGGAGGGTTCCACCGTATCGCACCATATTGTGCTATTCACACGTCTGGCTCCTGCTCAGATCCTTGGCTTCTCCTCTCAGTTTTGTGGGAATTCATCAGATTCTCCATCAGGATGTGATTTTAAAACATTAACGACTCCTTGCTTACTGACTTTCATTTCCATGAAAAGCCTCATGACAAGCAGTGGGCTTCACAAACAGATGACAGACAACGACCGCCTCTTAATGTCCTCCCTGTCTACTTTTCCCTCTACCTCTTCCCACTCCTCAAACAACAGTCAACATACTGTTTTCTCAGCATTGCTAAGTGGTTGATTCGTACTCATCCGCCTTACACTGAAATTGCATGTTATTTCATCCAATTATATATATTTTATGTATCACCGCTCTGTTGCTTGGGCAGTCTGTGCCTCCTCCTTGCTGGCAAGTATTAGTTACTGTGTTGTGGTGGATTGTGCATGAATCAGGTTTGCCATTTATCATATAAATTGTAATCTACATCAAGGGTATGTCTTTTTGAATTAAAGGTAAGGTGCTTATCCTTTCCATAAAACACAAGTCTGGCATGTCTAGTTCTTCTTATTGTCTGAAAATCCCTGGATGACACCAAAGCACCACGCAGACGGAGCTCTGTTGAGTATTTACGACAGCAGGATGGCGTACGAGGGCTCAAAATAACTACAGCGGCGTTGTTTGTTGTGATGAAAGAACATCATCCAGTGTAACAAAAAGACCCTTTTGCATGCTTTAAATAGTTTATGTACAACAAAATAAGAATAAGCTTCTGTCAGCACTGAATCATGTCGGGCTCATCCACTACACATTGTTCCCACTGGCAGACTGTCCACAGTTGGGTTGTGGGTAAACATGTTGCTGTTTCTGGTTGTATTACTGAAAGGAGGGAATCGAGCCAAACGTTCTCCAGGACTTAATCCTCAGATCATTGCAGTGCTACTCTGAGCAATGAAGTGTTTCTGCCCAGAAAAGCTCTGAATGCAGGTTTGAGGAGCAGTGCTGCATGAAAAGCTGCACAGGAACCGCTGTAAAGAAACTAAATCTTTATTTAATTAAAAAATGCACTGAAGTTTTTTTATGCCTCCTTCACACTGACCCACTGCAAGGAGAAAGAGATTAATATGATGTTAACATGTCATTGGTGACAACCCCAACCCTAACACTAAAGAGCTTTTTTGGGGGGAAAAATCAAGAATGAAAGTTATTTGTGCATTTCAGTTAGAATGATTATTCTTTTTGTCCCTTGATTGTCAAAATGCTCAATTCAATTCAATTTTATTTATACGGCGCCAAATCACTGTCGCCTCAAGTCGCTTTTATTGTAAGGTAAAGACCCTACAATAAGTACAGAGAAAACCCGACAGGCAACCCTCTATGAGCAAGCACTTGGCGACAGTGGGAAGGAAAAACTCCCTTTTAACAGGAAGAAACCTCCAGCAGAACCAGGCTCAGGGAGAGGCGGTGATCTGCCACGACCGGTTGGGACTGAGTGGGAAAGACAGGACAAAAGACATGCTGAAGAACTAAAATTATACACTGTTAGCATAAATTGAGTTAGCGTCAGGGTTATTACTGGTTAGGCGCTATAACAGAGGACGCCATCGCTGTAGCTCTCCACTCTGAGCCACATGGAGCAGCAGCAGAGCTACGCTCACATGCTCTTTGTGGACTACAGCTCATCATCATCATCCCGGACATTCTCATCACTAAACTACGCTCTCTGGGCCTCCCCCCTCTCACGTGAGAGCAGCTGCAACCAAGTCTTACATCACCAAGCGCAAAGCAAAGTGTCGGATGCAGTGGTGTAAAATACGCCGCCTCTGGCCTCTAGAGCAGTGGAGACCTGTTCTCTGGAGTGATGAATCACACTTCTCCATCTGGCAATCCAATGGACAAGTCTAGGTTTGATGGTTGCCAGGAGAACGGTACTTGTCTGACTGCACTGTGCCAAGTGTAAAGTTTGGTGGAGCACCAGAGCACAAAGCAGGTCTACAGAGACATGGATGAGCAAGCTTGGTGTTTAATGGCTTGCAGAGTCCTGACAGAACACCTTTGGGATGGATTAGAGCAGAGACTGTGAGCCAGGTCTTCTCGTCCAACATCAGTGTCTGACCTCACACATGTGCTTCTGGAAGAATGGTCAAAAATTACTATAAACACTTCCCAGAAGAGTTGA